>PVKS010008139.1:0-69700 GCA_004027875.1 Aplodontia rufa
CTGGTCTCAATCTTGTGATCCTCCTGCCTCAGCCTCCTAAGTAGGTAAGTAGTCACTAATATGGCAAGCTTTCCTTTGATCAACGTTTGCCTCATTAAATTTAATTTAGGGATATAGGAGGGATGTGACTAATTATTTTCAATTGTGCTAGACTCATTTCTTCAAGCTACAGATTGTCATTACCAATGTACTAAATTTTCTTACCCACTGGACAGGCTGAAAGGCATAAGGGCTCTAGTTTGTGAGCCCTTACAATTAAAAGGCTCCTGGGCTAACCCACTGTCTTTGCCTCCAGTGAGGTAATATGATATGGATAAGTAGCCACCAAAGTTGTTATTCTCTGAAAATAAAATAGGATAAATTTAAAGGGCTTCAACTCAGAGTCACAGTAGTACATTTCAGAGGAAAAGTATGAGTTTCAGTAAGTTGAATGCTAATATCAGTTATACACTGTTCTTATCCTCTCATCCTACAGTACCTTCAGGTGCAAGGTAGGTAAGGGTAGCAAAATTGTAATCAAACCTGTATAGAGGACACTCGATTTTTTATTAGTTTTGATAGCATTTCCTTCATATGGTTAGCCATTCTCAGCATAGTATCTTAAAAATAATTATTCTAGAATACACTATAATAATTCTTATTAGAATTAAGTGCTATTTTTAAAAAAAATATTGAATATAAATATTAGGATTTCTCCTCATTTCAGAAGCATCCTATGTCTGACCTTACCAGGTCTTTTTTTTTTCCTTTTATTATTCAAAATACAGCCCATTTCCCTCTGCCTTAGGAATCTCTATTCATACTTCAAGGATTATATTGATTATCACCTCTCTGCTAAGCCAGTAATTAAAATCAATTACTCTTTCGCTCTAGTGTCACTTTTCTGCTTCTTATTTGAAACCCATCTCAATCGCTATAAAAAAAGATTTTATGCACTCATCCTTCCAATTTGTCTAAGCTTAGATTTTCTTGAAAGTAGAAGCTATTCCTTTCGCCATTGTTTCTTGAACACCTGTCATCTGTGTCTAACGTGTAACAGATACTCAGCATACAGTTATTCCTGAACTGGCTGGCTACTTGACAGAGGCCATTTTTCTCAATTTTTGTTCCAAAGTGAATCAAACATGGAGAATTAAGAGGAAACTTTAAAAGTGAAAACAAAATTATGTTTAGCCCCCATCCAAAATAAAAATGTTAGCAAAGATAAATGAGTTCAAAGAATGAGGTTAGCTTCATTTGAAATCACAAGAATATACAAAAATTATTGCTGTCACTCTAACTTATCTTTATTTATCACTAAGGAGTCTGACAGATACAAAGGACAGAATATTTACATACTAACACACACACAAATCATACCTTCTGCATCCTTGTTTGACAAAATAAATGTGTCAAGGGTTAAGAAGTTGTAAGATATTTCAGGAATATTATGAAGACTTCTGTATGTTTGATCCCACAAATTGGTTTACAAAATAGAATGTTTTTTGATTTTAAAGAAACCCCAAAATAAAGAGCTTAAAATATGCTAGCATGTATCATATTATTTTTTTTTGTGCCAAGAAACTGCATATTTTCCATTCCACTCAATCTGCACATGAATCCAATATAGTAATTACTGTTATGTTGTCCTGCTTCTAAAAAAAAAAAAGCACCTATGATCAGAAAATAACTTCTCTAAGATCCTTCAATAAATGGCTTGAGGTGAAATCCTATGAATATAAGACCTACCATTGCAAACAACATATTACTACCCAATGGTACAGGAAGACCCACATAGACTGCAAACTTTGTAATTTGTAAATAGAGAACATCAAGAAATACTGAATATAGTTGAATTATACAATAACTGTGGATTTATCAGGGTAAAGAAAAAATGACACATACACCTGAAGTGTAAGTATTATGCTGAAAACTTACTCTGATGTAAAATTATGTCTTCATTATTCTTTACCTCAGAAAAGGACAATCCTAGGAATAATTTAGACTGGAGGTGAGAGAAAAATGACACTGAAACCCACACACAAAAGGGGAAATGCAATCTATTAGACAAGGCCTTGTAGATGTATCACGTTTGTATAGATAACAATTCTTTATAAAAGCACTTTCATTGCCACTTCTAATAGGGAAATTCATGTAGATTCATTACTTCATAAGAAGTGAGTGAAAGAGACACTAAGAAGAAGAATTATATGATACCAATTACATTCTACCATGTTAATGATGAAACCTCATTTTCTTTAATATGCCAAAGAATTAGAAGCATAGAAGTACAAATCATACCTTCTTAATTTAAATAAATTAATTACTAAAAATTATGAAAACAATTTTCAATGGCTTCATTTTCTTTAAAATTACGTATTGGCTTCTATGAATTTCTAGCTGGAAGTACAATTTCTGTTTATTAACATTTGTTGCCATGTACTGTACATCATCCATAATTCTGGGTTATTAAATTCCTGAAGCATGCAATACAGCAAACTTAATAGATTTTATGCAAATTGTTATATAGCAAAATAAGACCAGATGGTACTCATCATAGCAGAATCTTTCCATAATAGTTTCATATTTTTGTTAAAATTAAACAAAATATAAAGTTACCTCTGTGGCATTTAACTTATTTTAATTCTTTCTCTATTACAATTCTTTAGCCATTCTTCTAGCCCTTTGCACCATGTTATAATACAATTTACATTTTAACATTCTTTTGATGTCAGTAATTTACTATTTTTGACTTCTAACTGGGAACTCTGGGACAATTATGCATAGCAATATTGTTGTTGAAAAACTGTATACAAAGTACAAAATCCAGCTTGAGATACATAGCTCAACCATTAAAGTACAAATAATATATAAAATTTTAAATTGCTAATGCTATGTTTCATTAATTAAAAACAATTGAAAATAAATAACAACTATTCTTCAGTCATCTATAAGGTTAATATCTAGAATTTAAAATTTCACTAATATTAATAACAGTATTAATAACTTCTCAGCAAGAAAAAATAAAGGCACTTGTAACAGCACTCAAAATTATATGGTAATTCAATAATAAAATAAAGAATAAAAAAATCTATGGAATATGAAAATTTAGATCACAAACCAAATTTAAAAAATAGATAGAATAAGGGATAATTTTTAAATAGTAAAATAGGGGACAAAAAATCTGATTTCCCTAATTTCTCTTATCATATAGTTTTATCTGAAATGCTTTATTATTGTAAAAATACTTCTTCTTTAAATTATTGAAAACATGACTTAGACCCTAAGTGTGAGAGAATACCTTGGGATGGGTCATCTTGATATAACAATTATTTGAAATTTAAATATCTTATCTATAAAATGTGGACACTATCCTAAGTGTCCACTTCATTCATTATAAAGTGCCTAAACATGGAGGTGGCATCAAGTTTATAAGCAATGCTTTACACCTTTAGTAACAATCACCCCAAAGCACTATGAAAACAAAACAGAAGTCCTTTGGCCTGAATCTTGTCAATTTTAAATATAATAGTCAAATTGCAGCAGAGACTCTCTTGGAAGCGTAAAGCAGGTAAAAGCAAGGATTGAAAGACCTACTATTAGACGTATTCCCAGGATGTAGCTCAATCAAGAGAAGCATAATCAGATGTCTCTATTAGATGATAATAACTTAAATCATAAATAATTATATTATTTACTGCATTATTTATTATTTATTATTTTCTGAATTAGCGCACAGTATATGTGATGCATTTAGGAACTAAAACAAATTTTGCACACCCAGAAATTTAGCCTTAGTTTATTCCTCATTTGTGCATTAGTATAAAATGGATCATAGACTGAAATACATTGAATAAAAGTATAAAATTTCTAAAAGTAAGTCAGAATATACTTGTGACCTTTACTAAAGCAGTATTTTTAGTGAACAAAAATATGATCTATAGAAAAGATGGATTGTATGTCATAAAATTAATAATTTCTGTTTCTCAAATTTTCTTAAAAATGAAAATTCAAGTAAAAATTTAGGAAAGACTATCTTATAGTGTATTAATGTATCCAAAACATTTACTAGTTCTCAAATTTCAGACAGAAGAGCTAAAAAGATTTTCAAACATCATTAGACATTAGGGAAACACATGTTAACACAGAAATGAAAAAGTACTACACAACTTCAAAAATGAATAAAACTGAAACAAATAAAACTGATAATATGTAGAGATGTGAAGGATGAGAGGCATTTGCAAATTCTATACATCATCTAAGGACAGCAAAACTGTATATAAACAGTGGAAATTACTCTGGTACTTTTCTATGAACTTAAATGTATAGTTCCTGTATGAACTACAGATCCTACTCCTTATTATTTACTGAAAGAAATAAAGAACTTCAGTTTGTATAATACATCTTTAAGCAAACATTCATCAGTATAAAAACCCAATTGCTCTCAACCAAGAAATAGACAAATTATTTTTATGCATACAATGAACGTAATAAAATGGAATGAAGTAAAGATATAGAAAACAAGAATAATGAGTCTCAAATTCATTTGGTTAAGATAAAGTAAGCAAATTCAAAAGGCTATGCAAATATTCTTGATGCAAAATTTGCAAATCATATCCAG
Source organism: Aplodontia rufa (assembly GCA_004027875.1). Lineage (NCBI taxonomy): Eukaryota > Metazoa > Chordata > Mammalia > Rodentia > Aplodontiidae > Aplodontia > Aplodontia rufa. The sequence continues at coordinate 4,601 of PVKS010008139.1, forward strand.
CAATGGCTAAAAAGAATTATACTACATAATCCCAACTGGAATTTATTGCAGGTATGCTAAACTAGCTCTCCATTTAAAAATCAGTCAATGTAATTTGCCACATCAACAGGCTTAAGAACAGTCATATGAAGCCACAAATGTTTGCCAGCCAGTTATTGGTCTTGCTTTCATGCACAAAAGACTCAAAGTCTAGTTGACATGGTCATGTAGGACAGGCTGGAGAGACTACTCAGAGGCAGTCCAATCTCTTGCCAGCTCTTTTGCATTTTATTAGGATCAAGTAGGAGATGTTTACAAGATGAGAGCTTCTTACTAGGACAAAAATATGAAGATGTTTATTTCTTAGATGAAATTATGTTAACAGATTTCTTAATTCCTCCTTAACTAAGAATAATATTATTCCAAAGGAAGGAAGAACAAGCTAATGATTACAAAGAACATACAGGCAGTTTGTAGAATTTCCTGGATATGTGTAGATGCCTCAGAACTCATAGTGCCTTATGTTGCTGTAAGATCAGGAAGTTACCAACATGTCCCCCTTTTTGTTTTTGCATCTGAACAAGAACTGAATTGTGGCCTATCACTTATGATTGCTGATCATTGACAATTCTCATGAATTTTGCCCTCTGAAGAATTACTCCAATTGCTGTTAGAGGGTAAAGGGGTGATGACCACTCTGACTGCTTCAAGCTGAAAAGGCACTTTGAAAAAAGATGGTGCTTGAGTCCTTCCACAGAGGCCTGTTGAAGCGGCCACAGTAGAAGTGGGCTTGGTTCTGAATTCTGTGTGCAAGGACATTTGGAACTTGGGAATCTTGTACATCCAGTCAGTTTAGAAGTCTATGTTGGCAGAGGGGAAGTGAAAGGACAATGTATTTATGAGGCAGGACTCATGTTAAGATAATGAGCAAGAGGCAGCAAAACATTGTTTTTGTAAATAATTAGCATAAAAGTAAACAATACTCTTAGTTTATTCCTGAAAACGGTGAAAGTTAACTTAAATCTTGAGTGGTCTACCATGTCACTGATTTGTGAGTGTAGAAACATAGCATTTAGCTTTTACAATGGCTTAGATATCCTTAAGCTAGAGTGTCATCTGATTTCTGTAAAACAGCTTTTAAATGTTACCTCTGTTAGGTATAGAGATTTCCTTTCACTGTGTAATCTCCCAGCTTTATTACTTTTGAGAGAACTGACAGTTATTGTCTCTCCTGAATGTCCAGGTAGGACTTTGCTTTGGTATATATACTCTCCTGCCAGGTATTTAAGATGAAGTTGATCAAAATTGTTCTTGTTCTATCTACTACTAAATGTCAGCTGAGATGTGTCAGGGTCATTTTTGAGAACATATGAGAAACCTCTTGACTTCTCCAGTTTTTCCATCTGCCAGGAATGATCAGAGTCTTGTTGACCACGTGTGGCTTTCTTTGGAAGCATTAGGGAAATTTCCCCTTCTAATTACCCCTCTTCTGTTGTGTGCACAGTGGTTGGCTTCCTTTCTTATAGGGTCCTCACAAATATCCTGATCAGGAGTTTGGGTGACACTAGCCAGAGGTGTAGGGACTACAGAGGGGAGTCCTTTTGTTCCCTAGGTCCTCACTGCCCTGAAAGGGCAACTGCCAAAATACTGGCCACTTTACCTTAGCCTTTTTATTAGTTTATTTTTTAATCTTTAAGTTTTAATTTTAAACATACAGCAGTCTGGTTTCACCAATTTTGAAGTAGAAGTTCTGCATTTTAACTTTAATGTTTTAAAATTTATAGTTGTTTAGCCCTTTTATTTAATTGGAGTCAATATTAGTGCTGAAAGTCAGCCTTATACCTGTCAGTTCTATAGGTGATGGCTTATTATCTCAAATTAACTTAGGTTGCTATATTAGAAATTGTACTTTTGTAAAGCATTGACAGAAAACAGCAACAAAGTTCACAAAAAAATTGAACATGCATTTTTTTGGTATCTTTTTAGCCTCCACAAAGACCTATATATTTATCAACACAATTATTTTCACAATTTATATAAATTAAATGTCTTTTATAGTTTACCTAAACATTTACTTAAGTTGTGTATTATATCCCTTCTTTATCATCACATCACAGCAGTCTTTGTAATGAAAATCAATCTTTTGAGCATAACTTTAAGTAAGTTTAATTTTAGTGTAATTTGGAGCTATACTAATGAGAAGTAAGGTGATAGGCAGTCTTAACTCAGGTGAGGCTGGCCTCTTAACAAGTCTTAGGCAAACTGTTTTATTTCAGAAGCTGATCTTTGTCTCTCAAATATAAACAAAACAATCTTAAACTCTTTTTTACTTTGCTATTTACAATACTTTAATTGAAACCTTTTGCATTTTTTGTATATTAAATTATACCTGTTAGAATTTTAACTCTTTGTAACCTTGTTTTAAGTGGAGACCCAAAAAAAAGCAATCTTAAACTCTCCTTTTTTGTTTTTTTAATTTATGAATTTATAGAAGTACATTTCATAAACCCAAATATATGTCATTTTATAGAATTAAAGAAGCCAAGAGTACTGGAATCTATCTTTAGTAATTGCTGTTTTATCATTTTAACTATGTAAATTAGTTAGATGTCTTCTTTAACAGATACATTTATGAAGATTAATATCATTTGTCCAATCTATTTATTTTAGCTATTAACCTTTGGTCACTCATGAAAACTAAGACATCAAGCAGGCATAGTTAACAGTTCAAATCATCTTTTTTTGTTATTGTTGTTGGAGGAAAACCCTAGAAGCAATGAACATTACATTTTAACATTTACAGAAGCAAGTACTCTATTTATTGCCTGATCACTTAGAAAAACATGTGGGTTAGTAACACTAAAGGCATCTTTACTCTTATCTATTTAACCAGTTTAAATTTAACTCTTTTAAAAAAAAAGTTTAATTCAAGTGAACTACAAGACATTTGGATACATTTTTAATTTTTAGATTTAATTTATGAGCACTCATTTATCTATATGCTAGTTTTCTTATGGAAATTTACATATATAGACAAAACACATGTATATACATAGACGTGTGCTCACATATACATAAAAACCAACAGGAAACAATTATTTTAGAGCTTTTTCTTTAATAAATGTTCTTTGAGTAATGACAGCTAAAGGGTTAAAAAAACAATATTTAGAGCCATTTTTTAAATTTTTATGTGGATTTTAAATTGATTCTCTTTATCCTAAATGTCTATCTCAACCCCCACCCCCCTCAAGACTTTTATCCCTCATCTTAAGGGTTGATGAGAGGTGAAGACCCATTTTCTAGATCTGTTTCAGGCTGGGAAGGGACACTGATTCTGCCTAGTCAGAAATCAAAAAGTCTCATCCTGCTGTTCCAAAGGAATTAGACACTGGTCTCAGTTGTAGAGATAGATTACAAAAACAGAAACAACAACAACAACAAAAAAGTCACCAGTGGGCCAGATTAGAACATTTCAAAGGGGAAGCTCCTTTTGCTTTCTATTCTTTTAGTCCCGAGTTTATTTGATTTAGTTCTTGAATGGTTGCTTAAGTTAAAAACCTTTGAATAATTACCCACCCACCTTTTTTGTGTGGGGCGTATATATAAAAGTGGTTGTTGTACATTAGACCAGGAACCCAATCCAGTCAATTGTTCAAAAGTAATAGGTGTATTATTTTGGCATTAGAAAGAGCTTGTTCTTGTGCTAAATCTCTGAAACTAGCTTTGTATTGTAAAGAGACTCCTCCAGTTAGTTAGAAGTATCTTGGTCAGTGTATGAGAATCCTATGGCAGGAACCATAAATTTTGTAAGGTTTTCTGAATTGTTAAAGAGAGCTTATATTTTCTTTTTTCTTACATTGTCTCAATGATTTCAAAAGTTTTAAATACAAATTAGTATATTTTTGAAAAACCTGTTCTGGATCTTAGGAATCAGAGATCTCAATTACTGGAAAGACTGGCAAAGCTTTAGTTAGATTAGGGTTCCCATCTAATTACCCATGGTGTGCTGTTAAAGCCCTTTGAAGGGGCTTAAGTTCTTTAGTCACAAGTCCTTCTGGACTAGATTCTTATCACCCCCAAATAAAGTACTTTCCATTTCCTCATAATCTGGAGATGGAGAAACTGGAGCAGTTGGCACAGGAATCTCATCGTTATTTGTGCCAGTTTTAGTTTCTTCTAGTTTCTTTAAATTGTTCTAATGTTGTCTTTTCTAAGGTCCATGTATAAAACACAGCAACAGGAATTTTCACACTTTATTGTTGATGACATTTTAAAGTTTCCCCAATAAGATCCCAAGTTTCCACATCTAAAATCCACTCCCCTGGAAACCTGGAGCAAACCTGAATTACCGAATGCAAAAATCTCTTGAAGGACCTCAGAGGAAACATTACCCCTGTTCTGCTTCAACAAGCATTTTAAAAGGGAAAGAAAATGATGGTGAGATGAAATCTGTCCCATTGTTGCGCAGCCTTGAAAATTCTGTGGCCAACTTGTGGCGACCTCAGCTGCCAGAGTCAAAGCGTACTTACCAAAACATTTGCTGCTCCCTGCAGCAGTCTCCAAGGGTCCAGGATCTGAGCATGCAGTCCCTGTTTTAGGCGTGTAGTTCCTGTTCTGGCATCACTTGCCACAAATGTTCACCAGCTGGTGATTGGTCCTGCTTTCCTGCACAAAATTCTCAAAATCAAGTTAAAATGTACATGTAGGGCAGGCTGGGGACACTACTCAGAGGCAGTGTGAGATATCTCTCACCAGGTCCTCTGCAATTTATTAGGATCAAGCAGGAAATGATTACAAGATACATACTCAGTAGGACAAACATGTAGATGTGTACTTCTTAGTTAGATGAGAACATGTTTACAGATTTCTTATTTATCAATTTACTAAGAATAATATTTTTCTAAAGGAAGATGTTCTTTGCATCCACCACTTTTCCTTCCTTTGAAATGGTACTGGTATCCCACAGGCAGATTGTATGGTCATCTGAAGTAAGCGCCCACTGAGATTTGGGTTCCAGGAAAGCCCACACCCTTTCTTCTGACATCCACAGAGACTCAAGTCTGGGTTGCACTTTCCAGAAGGGTCTGGTTTAGAAGGATGCTTTGTATAGTCAAAAACAAGAGCATCACCGGATGGAGTGTTTGTGGCAAAGATGCAAGGGTTCTGGGGCATGTAACGGGCCCTATTTACCTTCCTTCATGGTTGATCTTGATTTCTATTTAATTTTTTCCCCTAACTAAACCCAAACCTCCAAATTCTCCTTTCTCACTATTGTAGTATGGTGTGTTAAACTGAACATCATCATTAGGGACTTGTACTCTAGTAACAAGGGGGTTTTGTTCATACAATGTGTGCGTCTCCAGGACAAGTCGATGAATGCTAAAATCTTTCCATCCTGCTCCATTTCCATCTGGAAACCGCTGTGCTGTTAGGCTGGGCCACTCCAGAGCATGCATCATCACCAAATCATGAAGAAAATGGGTGTCCTTTTTCCATATTTTGTACTCCTCATTGATCACATGTTCTTCTAGGGCATCATCAAGACTCCTTGCTTGTGGATCATGGCAGCAGGGGAGCCAGGAGTATACTGGAGTCCAGTGTTGTGGGAGGGGCTGGGAGCCTGTGAGTGCTTGCTCTAGGTATGACCTCTATTTAATCAGCATCATTCTTAACAAAATACTGAGTGTCTTCCCCCCAAAACTGTGAACATTATAAACATGAAATGTAATCAAGACAGTACTGGGCATTCTACCTACCACAATGAAAGAAGGAAGGAAGGAAATGGAAAGAAAGAATCAAACAAGTTAAAGCAAAGAATATGCTCAATATTTGAAGATAGATTTAACACAGATTTTCTACATTAAAAATAAGCAGTAGCAACACCTCTTACAACTGATGAATGAGTTCAGTAAGGTTATAGGTACAAAGTCAACATTACAAATGCCATTACATTTCTATATTACAACAATAAACATATAAAAGCTAAAATTTAAAGCTCATTTTTAATACTTGCTCTAAACAAAATGAAGTACTTAGCTGTAGACTTACCTAAACATGAGGGTGAGTTACACATTGAAAATTACAGGTTACTGTTAAAATAAATCAAAGAAACTTGAAATGAGGAGAAGCAATGTGCTCAGCAATTGGAGGAGACAACACAGTAAGGTGTCAATGTTTAATGAAATCCTCATCAAAGTCCAAGCAACTCTTATTTCTTATAAGCAAGTTTATTATAATTCTTGTATGGAAAGACAAAATCCTTGGAATAATTATAAAAACATTGAAAAGATCAAAGCTGGAAGCATCACTGCAGCTGATGTTAACGACAACTCTTTTGCTGTGCTGCAAAAATTGATAAGAAAATGTAGTATTGACAAAGGATAGACACAGATGGAAAGAACAAAACAGAGATTAAAGAAATAGCCATGAAAAAATGTCCAACTGTGTTTTGACAGAGGCAGGAAAGCAGTTCATTTGAGGAAGGTGATCATTCCCAGTGACTTGGGCAGGAGCAACTGGACATCCACAAGCAAAAGTAGGAAAAAGCAATCAAGAAAACAAAAACCCAAAACCTCAATATAAACCTCGCACACCTTACATAAAAACTAATTCAAAATTCATGCAAAAGGACTTCACTGCAGAACTATAAATATATCCAGAGACAAAATAAAAAATGGATTATAGAGCTAGATAATGTTTAGTATCAATTATGAAAGAAATGTAAGTTAAAATTGAACATGCTTACCTAACAGACTGATGAAATCCATATGTCTAATGAAATGACTAAAATTTAAAAAATACCAAATGCTGACAAATTCAGGGAAAGAAAAAAGAAGAGCAAAATAAACTTAAAGTTAACAAAGAGAATAATACTTCAGAGATAAATCAAGTGAAAAACAGAAAAACAATACAGAAAATCAATAATATATGTATTTTTAAAAAGATGAATAAAAATTTAAAAACTTCTTGGCTAAAATGTTTAAGAGGAAAAATATTGAAATTACTTTAGTAGAATTAAATGTTGAGACAGTACAATTGATCTTAGAGAAATAAAAGTATTTAAAGGAATACCAATATTAGAAAATTAGATGAAATTGCAAAATTCCTAGGAAAACACAAAAGACAAAAACTGACTCAAAATATATATCGGAACAAACCTATATCAAATAAAGACATTGAATCAATAATGAAAAATATCTTAACACAGAAAATCCCAGAACTGGAGGGCTATCTTGGGAACTCTACCAAACATTTAAAGATGAATTAACATTCATTTTTCCCCAAGTCTTCCCCAAAATGGAAGAGGAGTTATTACTTTCAACTTATTTTATGAGATCAACAATATCATGTGAACAAATAGTGAATTCTTCACAAGTAAGAAAACAACAAAACAATCTCCCATTTGAATAGAGATGCAAAAAATCTTCAAAAATCTTCAATAATAAAGGACATTTGGGGGCAGGTAAAGACCATATTTCGCCCTTATAAAGTGGCCTTAGAGACCTCCCTTATATCTTGTGCCATGTTAGGGCACCACAAGATGGCTAAATGGGAGACTGAAACAGGACTTCACCATATTTGGATTTCTCATTCTCAGGACTACAAAAAAATGAATCTTTAGCATTAATAAAACACCCAATGATGGTATTTTGCTAAAGCTTCCTAAAAAGAGAAATAGAGTGGGTTACAATTATGTACCATATTACAAATTGAAAATCAGAAATTTCTAAAAGTGTGTTTCTTAATATATTTAAAATTAAGTGCACTAAACTCATTAGCTAAATATTTTATGAAAAATTAAATTAATTCTTCAAAATGAAAAATGTTAAATAGTAAAATTATTTATATTTCACAAATTTCTTTAATGTCTGGCATAATTGAGTTGGACAGTGTTCTAATATTTGTTTCTGACCTATTTGTTTCCAATTTGTTCCTATATCAAACATTATATAGACCCTAGAAAGCTATACTCCCCTATGGCTTGAAGGTAATTTTAGAATAGTGTACCAAACTAGTGTTGATATTCATCAAAGACCTTGATTTTAAGGTGTTTTATTTCATGGTAGACTTTTTACTTAGCTTCCTATCTCTGGTTTGTTCTTAATCAATTATACATGAGTATGACACATTTTCATCATTTATCCAACAGCTTCATTTATTCTCACTTTAACTTGTGAAAATTATGTAAAAAGGTTCAGTTGTTTTATGCTAAATGATACTTAGTCACTTCCATTAGGAATTAGAAGTACGGGCTGGAGCGGTGGCTCAGCAGTAGAGTGCTTGCCTGGTATGCTCAAGGTCCTGGGTTTGAACACCAGCACCACATACAACTAACTGTCTAAAAGCTAAAATCTGGTGAAAAAATAAATAAAATTGATTAAAAAATAAAAATAAAAAATGAAATTCGGAGGATAAAAGAATGTTGGGAAAAATTGTTCCGCTATTTGTTTAAAAATGAGAGAAAGAAATCTATTTTGAGAAATTGGCAGACACAGTTGTGTGTATGGCTAGATCAACAGGCCAACCAGCTGGAAAACAGTCAAGAGGTGAAGTTGCAGTTATGTGGACAAAATTCATAGGGCAGCCAGGCAGGCTGGAAACTCAGGTTAAGGTTTCATTGCTGTCTTCCTGAGGCAGAATTCCTTGTTCCATGGGAAATCTTTTTAAGTGCTTCAAATAAATGGATGTGGCTCAACTGCATTTTACAGAGTAATCACTATTTATAGTCAACCCATTATAAATATCAGTCACATCTACAAAATATGTTCACTTTAACATGTAGATTAGCATTCAACCAAACAGGACCCCATAGCCTAGCAAAGGTCACACATGAGTGTAACCATTGTAAATGATTAGAATGTGTGTTTATCATGTTGTATCCATGAACAAATGTTTAGCGTTTATTATGCTTTTGCATTAGCACAAAATTATTTCCTTTTCTTGCTCTCTCTTTAGTTTTAATTATTTTTCAGTTTTCAAATGGACTTGCATATTCCAAATTCTACAGTCTAGAGAAGCTGATATATTTCAGGAAGAAAAAAGATCAAAAAGGTTAATATCACATCAAATTTGATTACTTGTACTTTAAAGCAGTTTGTAAAAAGCAGTACTCATTTAAATGAAGGAAAATAAATGGATGGAAAAAAGCCTAGGATAACACACATTGCTGAAATAGGAGAAAAGGGTGATACAAGTATATTTACAAAGCCCTAAAAAAATTTGATTTTTTTTACCCATTTTTACTTTGTTTTTTTTTTGTTTTTTTTTATTAGAAGTATATAGAGATACAAGTGAGGGGGAAACATTATCAAACCAACAGTAATAAATGTATATATTCTTTGTTATCCAGCGGTAATGCCAAAACATGGATGACCACCTTGGGTTTTACCTGTTGCAGTTTCCCCCAGAAGAGCTCATGTGTTAAATGGGTATCTCGTGGAGGAATGACATCGGCTTCTGGGATGGTTCCCCCCTAATCCCACTCTCCAGTCTCCTATGAGTTCTTCATATATCCTCCCCCCTCCACATCTCCCTCCCTATGACTCCAAGTATCCTAGGGAGCCATCCCCCTATTACTCTGAGAGTCATACAATTTGAAGTATTGTTAGCTTAGCCATCTACCCTACTGCTTCCCCATATATTCTAGCATCCACAAATGAGAAAAAACATTCGGCCCTTTAGTCTCTGAGATTGGGATACTTCACTTAGCATAATTCTTTCCATCTCCATCCATTTGATATCGAAAGCCATAATCTCATCTTCTCTAATGGCCGAGTAGTATTCCATTGTATATATGTACCAAAGTTTTTGTATCCACTTGTCGAGTGAGGGGCATCTGGGTTGGTTCTATAGTCTGGCTATAGTAAATTGAGCTACTATAAACATTGAGGAAGCCACATCACTATAATATGCTGATTCTAACTCTTTGGGGAAAATACCCAGGAGTGGAATAGCTGGGTCAATAGTGGAATAGTGGTTCCAGCCCTAATTTTTTGAGGAGTCTCCATACTGCTTTCCAAAGTGGTTGGACCAGTTTGCAGTCCCACCAGCAGTATAATGGTGTTCCTCTTTTCCCACAGTCCCTCCAGCATCTGTCGTTGTTTGTATTCTTCATTTTTGCCACTCTAACAGGAGTGAGGTGGTATCTCATGGAAGTTTTGATTTGCATTTCCCTTATAGCTAATGATGTAGAGCATTTTCTCATATATTTATGGGCTTTCTGGACTTCGACTGGAGAGAAGTTCCTCTTTAGTTCTTTAGCCCATTTATTGATTGGATTATTTGTGAGTTTGGACTTTAGTTTCTTTAGTGCCCTGTATATTCTGGGTATTAGCCCTCTGTCCAAGGTGTAGCAGGCAAAAGTCTTCACCCATTCTATAGGTTCTCTCTTGATATTCTTGACTAGATCTTTAGCTGTGCAAAAACTTTTTAATTTAATTGCATCCCATTCATTTATTCTTGATTTTACAGCTTGAGCCATAGTAGTTTTGTTAAGGAAGTAGCTTCCGACTCCTATATGCTGTAGTGTTGACCCTACTTCTTTTTCTAGTAAGTTTAAAGTTGTTGGCTTAATATTGAGGTCTTTGATTCATTTTGATTTAATTTTTGTTCAGGGGGAAAAATAAGGATCCAGCTTCAGTTGTCTATATATGGCTGTCCAGTTTGTCCAACACTATTTGTTGAACAGGCTATCTTTATTCCACACTATACTTTTGCCCCATTTATCAAATAAATATCAAATAGTTAAGGATATGGGAGTTTGTCTCAGGATCTTCTTTTCAGTTCCACTGGTCTTCAGTTCTGTTTTGATACCAATATCATGCTGTTTTTGCTACTACAGATCTGTAATATAATTTCAGGTCAGGGATTGAGATACCCCCTATTTCTTCCTTTCTATAGAGTAATGTGTCAAATCCATTTATGACAGATCCATAGCCAACATAATTCTCAATGGAGAAAGACTGAAAGTATTTCCACTGAATTCAGGTACTAGACAAGGCTGTCTGCTTTCCCCATCCTTGTTCAATATAGTCCTTGAAACCCTTGCCAGAGCTATCAGGCAAGACAAGGAAATCAAAGGAATTTTTATAGGAAAAGAGGAAGTTAAGTTGTCTCTATTTGCAGATGACATGATTTTATACCTAGAAGACCCAATAACATTGGCCAGAAAACTCCTAGAGCTTATAGGTGATTTTAGCAAAGTGGCTGGCTACAAGATCAACTCCAGCAAATCACTAGTGTTTCTTTACTCCAGCAACAAACCCGCAGAAGAAGAAATCAGGAAATCTCTCCCATTCACCATCACTTCCAAAAAATGAAATACTTAGGCATTAACCTTATGTTAAGGACCTCTGCAAAGAAAACTATCAAACACTAAAAAAAGAAATTATAGAAGATCTGAGTAGATGGAAAAACATTCCATGCTCATGGTTAGGCAGAATCAATATAATAAAGATGGCCATTCTACCCAAACCCCTATACAGATTCAATGCATTCCCCATCAAGATACCTATGACATTCTTCATAGATATAGAAAAAGCAATTTTCCAGTTCATATGGAATAACAGGAGACCCAGGCTAGCCTAAAAAGCATTTGAAAGGAATGTTTTATAATCATAATAAAAATAGTAATTATATTGTAAACTACTTTCTTCTGTTAAATTTTTTGAATATTCTTATAAACCTTTAAACAGTGATTAATTCTAGTCATTTCTCTAGAAAGTTCTATACATAAAGTTGTCCTACATTTAAGTAATATAAAATAATTGTTTCTATTAAATATGTTGACTTCACATCTTCTCATTTGTATGCAAATCTTAGATGCATTTTTTTACTTTCTCAGAAATAACAATTTTTCATTAGTTAATTATGCCTCTAAGGAAGAAAAATCCCAGGGCTAAAATAAGGCAATGATTTAAAGCTAAAATAAATTATATATTCCAAAATGTGTTATTTAAAAGTTAGATTTACATGTACACCTTCAAAGTTGTTTATTAATACCTAAGAAGGACTAGATAAAATCCCACATGATTTAATTATGAGTAAAATTTTTCTACTTAGGAGATGTGGCTATTCCTACATGTTAGACCAATAGCACGAAATAGATTTTCTACCTACATTTTATAGCTTAGTTTGAATAATTATAGGAAAAAATATTTCATTTAAAAGGGAAGGTTATTTTTCACTCTATATCCATGAAAGTTTGTAATTCATTTTTTTTTGTCCTTTTATCTAAATTTATTGAATAAGTTTGTAGGTCACCCACAGGGAACTACTTTTGTTCAACTACTTAGACAGTCTTTCTGATCATATTTAAATATGGCAAGGTAGTGAAGTGACCTGGACTGAGATGTTAATGAATTTGTATATTTACTCTAGACTTGAAAACCTTTTATAAAGGAATCTTAAAATTTCTCTTCTTTATTACCTTACTATAGACTAGTGAATGCAAGTTCGATTATTTTGGAAACTCCCCAAAATACTAACAGCAAAATGAAAATCCTGTTTCAAATACCATTTTTACAAATATTGTGTAAATAGTAAAGCAGCTCAAGATAAAATAAGGAAACTTTCAATAAGAAGTCGTGCATCATTGAGCAAATCATTTAGAACTCCAGCTTTAGTGTCTTTAATCAATAGAGAAAATTTGGGTTTGATTAACAGTCCTTAAAATATAATTTTACAGAGAGATTCAAAATGAATGGCACTTGGACAAAAAGTTTTAAATGTTACATTATATTTTAAAATACATTTTTAAATTGAAGTAAATTTTCAAACTTCAGACAACAATTAAACATAAAATCAGTAAGTATAAAATATTTAATTGCTGGAATGGGAAAACCAAATTCTTACATGTACATGGAAATTAATTATAGATATCAGGAACAAATGTACCTTTAACTAATCATTTGTATAAAAATCGATGAGCGTGAATGAATAAAAGTTTCTGGTCCGGGTAGTTGCAACTCCAATGACTGAGGAATCATCTCAGCAAAGGCCTTACATTTACAGTATTTCTTAAGGATCCCTACTTTGTGGTACCCTAAATGGAATGTCATTCTTTGTTTCTGAAAGAAAGAGAAAGTGATTTTACTAAATAAATGTGCACATCAGTGACTAAAAATTATATAGTCAAGTCTATGAAAAAGCACACAAAGAAATAGAAAAGCACTAGAACTTTTATGTCAATTTAAACAATTTTTGTCTTAGGTGCTAAAATATCGTAAATAATCTGTTTATGAATGTCAAACATCTAGAAAATATATAATATACAGGCATATCTGGCTATATTTCACCTACTTAGTTCAAAAATGAACTGCATTATCAAGCAGTGAATTCATCATTTATTTCTAAATTTCACTGTACAATTTTTTCTTCACTATTAAATCAAAATATAAACCAAGTGTACAACTACATCAGGTGTTTCCTCCCATCAATAAATACACATATCTGATTCACAAATATCAGAACCTATTTTACCCAAAACTTACCTTTGAATTCAGGTTTCACCAAGCTTTTTTTGCTAGAAGGCAGATAGTAAATATTTTATTCCCATAGGACAATTCTTCTATAATATAATTATATCAAAAAAGTCATAGACATCACATACAAAATAGATGACCAATTTATGCTTTGTAGCTGTATGACTATATCTCATTCACCATTATGTATATCTGTAAAGCATCAATTAAAAATAAATAGAAGAAAGGACAAGACAGTGGAAGAGGAATGGGTGAGGGAGGAGGGAAGGGAACACCAAAGTCCTGCAGACTGCACTAGAGCAAATTACATTCCTGATTACATCAAAATGAATCCCAATATTAGGTAGAACTCTATAAAAACATTAAAAATGAGTAGATGTGGTGTTTAAAAAAAAACTTTATGATAAGTCTCAGGTCAAATGAAGTCTTTTGGTCCAAAAATTGTAAATTACTGACTCATTGTTTTAGCTAGTTATTTTTTTTTCCATCACTGCTGTGACCAAAAGAGCTGACAAGAACAATTAGAGGAGAAAAAGTTTATTTGGTGACTCCTGGTTGGAAGTTTTAGTCCATAGAAGGCTGGCCGCATTCCTTGGGTCACAGGTGAGCCAGGAAGAGTGGTGGAAGAGTATGGTGGAGAAAAGTGGCTCCAGACATCACACTAAGAAACAGATAAGCTCAGCTCATCAAATACACTTCCCAAAGGTACACCCCAGTGGCCCACCTCCAGCAACCACACCCTACCCACCTGCAATTGCTACTCAGTTAATTCCTGTCAGGGGATTAATTCATTGATTGTATTAAGTCACTCAGGACCCAATCATTTCACTTCTAAACCTATTTATCTCACATATGAGGTTTTGGGGGACACCTCACATCTAAACCATAACACATTTTAATTCAATGAATAATGAAAATTATCTCTATAGATACTTTAATGACCATTCCCTTCCTAAATCATTTTCTAACATTGATAAGCATCAATATAGTATTGTTCTGATATTACACAACTTCTGTGTAGCCATATCCTTACTCATCTTTATGAAATACTACATATTTTATTCTAATTATTCAATCACAATGAAAAATATAATACTTTCAAACTTTTGAACATTTATTTCATTATTTAAGCCTGAAGGAAAAATAAGGAAAGACAACTTCAGCCAAGTGAATGCTGATAATGAGTTTTAAGACTGGTTATGCACCACTCGGTGGCACTGAAGTAATTAGATTCCTAGGTTAATTATCTACAAGTGTAAAACTAATACCTTAGAAATTGTGTAATATTTTAGTTTAGTTTGGAAAAGATGAGCCATAACCAATATTGAGCTTAGTTACCGGGTTCCTCTCATATGCAAAATTACTGGAGAACTTTTATTAGCATGTTATCCTCCTAATTATGCATATTCTTATTGAAAAGTAACAACAATCAAAACACTTGAATCTGAATTTCCTTTTTGGTTTTTTTTTTTTGGTTTTTTTTACACCACACAAAATAGTGAATCACTGGCTGGAGCAGTGGCAGAGCGGTTGCAGCGCTTGCCTGGCAGGTGGGGGGCACAGGTTCAAATCCCAGAGCCATGTACATAACAGGGTGTTGGAGTGGCAGGGGATACCACTTGAAAAACTAAATAAAGATTGATTTTATCTTTCTCTCTCTCACTGTCCCTCTTTCTTTCTTTTTAAGAGAGAGGAAGAGAGAGAGAGAGAGAGAGAGAATTAATTTTTATTTAGTTTTTCATGTGGACTTCCTTGCTTGGAGACTTTGCTGTGCGTGTGGTGCTGGGGTTTGAACTTGTGTACTTGCGCAAGACGGGCAAGTGCAGTATCTGCTGAGCCACCACTCCAGCTGCTGTCCCTCTATACAATTGGTCAGCTACATAATTGATCTTATCATTGGTTAAGAGAATAAAAACATCTCATAGCAGTAAAAATGTTTTGCATAATTGATGAGAAGAAAGGTTAAAGAGATTGCAAATTATTACAGCTAGTAATGTGTCTCAGAATTGAGGGAATGCTTTGGAAGAAAATCATAAAAGGTAAGGTTCTGTATAATTTTTAAAACAGTTTGAATTTTCTTGCAACTTTAAGATATTATATGTAACAAATTATTGTAAGCGTTATTTTGAAATCTTTAGCCTGTATTTGGTATATGTCTCTATAATCAATGGGAAAACAAAGGAAAATGAATTTCTGTCAGAACACTTGATATTGGGGCTATAGGGATGAAATTTTGAGCTTTATATGGAAATCTATTTGAGTGTAGTTGAGGGAAGAGGGGAGCAATCTGAGCTTAAGTTCATTCAGCTGCCATGTTTTAATACACAACAAAAGGAAACTGTGAAGAACTGAAAATATGACAGATTCCAGACTCAATTTATTTACCAACTATGTATTTTGTTGGGGATACAAAGGTGGCTAAGTCATGGATGATCCCTTTAAGAATCCAAAAGGTGAGATGAATCATAGCTAAGACCATGCAGCAGAACATCAAGAATAAGTCAAAGAGAAAATTGTTGCTGAATGAACTTGCAAAAGAGGAGCTATGTCTCTTATCTGGGTGCTCAAAAAATGAAAACTTCATCAGCTAAGCTGAGATTGGTTTCCATTATGCTGTTTTATAGAGACATATAGACAGTATTATTATGCTGTGTGTAGAAGACCTCAAGATATATGTATAGAATCTACATACATATACATGAGAGAGGGAGAGAGAGACAAATAATGGAGAAAAACTTGGAATAAAAAAAAATGCTCCTTCATAAGAGAATGGCAAAGTAAACCAAACAACAAATTTTCAAACAGATTATCTTTAATCAAGCAAACTAATTTTTTGTAAAGAATGTTCATTATTCGGGCTATATCTTGTGTTTTCTCATCCTTATGTACTGTTTATCCACTTTTAACCAAAATGTTATGGAAGTGTTGTTGTGTCTTATTCAGTACATTTTATTGGTATATTTGGTATCTCATCATGGGTGACATTAACTTTTATCACCTGATTAAGTGGAGTCTGTTAAGATTTCCCTTTATAAAGTTCCTGATTTAGTTCTTTTTAATTTCATTTAATTTATTTTTATTTATTCCTCATAGTTTTACATACTAGAGGGAATCGTTGTTACATATATATACATACATGGATATTGACAAAGTAAGTTAAGGCCAATCCTAGTTCAGGTTCTCCCTGCTTCATCCATTCCTGGGTCTCATGTCTTCTCTGTAGTTTTTTTTTTTTTTTTAACCCCACCAATACAGGTCTCCAAGAAGTAATTTTGGACTATGTAAACATTTCATTGTATTTATATACTTTATTGAGCAACCATTGATGATTTTTGACAGTATGAATGGTAACTATTAATATTACCAAATTGTGGGTTGTTTTTCTATTTCCAACACTCTTTCTGCATTTTTAGGGTATAATATGAAGAAAAGTTTTCCCATCAACTGCATTTATTTATTTACTTACTATTTATAGCAAATGGACTCATAGATTCTTATCTGCTTTATTGGTTATAAGGTGTTACTGTTACTACTTGCTTGTTCATATAGTTCCCAGATTGACTGCAGGAACTCATCTCACATACCTATCCTTTCTTTCATCAGGGCTCTTAGAAAATACCAAGACAATGAAATACAAAGCCTGAAGGGCCTTTCCAAATTAAATTAAAAACAAAGGACAATTGAATGTGACATGCATTCATAGATTGAATCCTAAGTAAGATTTTTTCTTTTGGTAAAGATGAATTACTAGGCACTTTAAAATGTTGAGTTGTAGAATAAATAATATTGCATCAATATGAATGTCTTGACTTTTTCAATAATACTGTACTTATATGAAAGAGTGTCCTGTTTCACAGGATATAGATATTAACATATGAATAATAAAAAGACCTGTGATTCACCTGATGTGGGAAAGAATTAACATTTAATGACTGTGAAAATATATGGACATGCTTAGTACTATTCCTTTTTTTTTTTTTAAGAGAAAGGGACAGTGAGGGAGAGGGGAAAAGAGAATCAATTTTGTTTTAGTTTTTCATGTGGCATCCGTTGGTCGGACATTTCGTTGTGTATGTGGTGCTGGGGCTTGAACCTGGGTCCTTGCACATGCCAGGCAAGCACTGTAACAGCTGAGCCACAGCTCCAGCCCCCCATGCTTAGTACTGTTTTGAAATTTTTAAATAACTGTGGAATTATTTCCAAATGAAGCAACAGCAATGGTAAATAAAAAACGCAGTTTCTGAGGTACAGTGGCAGGTGAAAACCCTGCTCAATCATGTACATGTCCCTCCACATGCACAAGGATTCCTCTGGAACAGAAGCATATACAACTTTGAAGTAGTTTGGTTCTAGACTAAATTATGACTGTAAAATTCGACCACCCTGATATGCATGAAACTTGCTTCCAGTGTTTCACTTATTTAGTGAATTATCTTATTATTTCTTTATTAGTTTTGTTATACACAAGGATTTGGGAAAAAATAAAATAATATATTGACTCTACTTCTGTTTAGGAAAAAGAAAAACTTTCTGAATAGTAGCAAAAAGAATGATTAGCCTAGAGCTATCACAGACAAATTACTTAATATTACTTAATTTCAAATTATGTATAATATATTAATAAGCAATATTCCTTGTTCTTCATGAGCAAAATAATTTTAAGAGGGAATGGTAAAAAAAAGAGGGAATGGTATAGATTTTGTTATAATAATGAGCCATTAACACTTTGTAAATTGTAGTGTTATGTGAGTAAACTTTAAGTAACTAAAACATCAGCTAAAATTAAAATATAAAAATTTACTTTAAATTTAATTTTAGATGCTTGAATATAATTGTATTCCTAAACATCTTTGTTTTCCAAAACTTACATATTTCTTAAAATAATTACATTTATTTGATAATTTTTTGATGTGTGATATTTATAAATGTCTTTAACACAGACACTTTGCCAAAGATATAGATTGCTTGGCAACTATTCCATTTGTTGATAACTATCAAAAATGGCATTTTCTGACACTTAAAATTTTATTCCACCTCAATAAGAATAATGCAAGGCCATTCAATCTAGAAGTTGGAAGCCATACATATAATTGGTATACAAAGTAGGTGCCACTTATCCTCAGCTTTAGAACCAGAGTTAAATTATGTCAATTGTTAAATTTCAAGGTCACTACAAAAGGTGCTTTTCATGTAAAACACAGTCTGAGATATAAAATTCCCTTGTCTATGGTTAGCTTATATGACATTTACAAATTATATGAATTCAGACTTAAAATGTGTTTGTGTGTATTTTATTTACACACTTAATCAACACTGTGAGTAGAACAACTATACCTTGCATTACAGTCTCAAATGGTAATATGATAAATATGTGTATTATTTGCTCTTTTTGTATTTTTAGCATAATGAATTCCTTGGAGCACTTCTTAGGAAGATATCATTTTAAAACTGATTGTATCACCAATCAAGAATAAAGCAATTGCTTTTCTTACCAACAATTTAACAATTAGCAAAGTATGTATATATGGCAACCACTGGACTAAAATAAAATTCAACACACAACATATATAGAAGCCTCTAAATTTTATAATTTTTAAATAATGCTTCGGGGTAAATCAAATTAAAAAGATATGTCCTTCCATTTCACTAATCTAAGATTGTAGAATAGTACATAATCTGCCTATAAAAATAAAAAATTCACTTGAATTCAACATAAAACTATCTTGAAACATATGGTAACTCTGGTAACACTATCAGGAAACACATCGTAAAGAGATGAGCACTATAATGTAGGAATGAGTCCTGTGATGAACAAACATTTTATGTAGCAAATGGGGCCAAAAACATGACTCCTATGTCCTATAAATCATGAAAATAATGCAATGGTCATCAGCAAAAGGAAATGAAAATGTGAGCTTCAGTGTAAATAGAGTATTCCCTACCACTGAAGGTCTACATAAGAGAAGTGACTGCAGAATCAGTTGGTGCTTGGTGAGGTTTCAACAAGATGCTTAGAGAAGGATTTGGAAGGATTTGTGAGGGCCAGTTGAGGCACCGTCCATGGATCCTTTCTGCTTCCTCAAACCAGTAGATTCAGGGATAAGTTGGCCAAATGAAGAAATCCTTCCAAATTTCTTTTTCAGGAACACTCTAAGATTGGAATATCTCTGAAGTTGGAAAATAGTTTGCTTAGGAAAATAAAGATAAAAAATGAATGAATCATTCAAGACATGGGCTTTTCTGCTCTTGAACAACACTATCTTGACCACACACCAAAAAATGCTTTCTGAGGGAGGAATCGTGGTGACCACCCCACCACCAGTGACTCTGAGACGTTCCGAGAAACCGTTCAAACTGCAGGAGTGGAGGTGGTTTCCCATGGTAGGACAAAGCTCCCAGTGTGGGGGAACATTACCCCTCCAATTTTTTAAATCCAAAGGAAGAGATTGGTGCATTAACAAATCTAAATGAGAAGTTTGTGGCGGCCACTCCATTGGCTCCACACCAGGGGGGAGGGGAGGTACCTAGAGGGGAGGAAACGGCGCAAATACTCCAACCAAGTACCCTAACCTGGTCGCAGCAAGCCTTCTGACCTGCTTGTTCATAATTTGCACCAGCTGATTCTATAGCTCTAGGAAGTAATCTCTCCATTAGGGAATCTACAGCTGTTCATTCAGCCTGCCCGCACCGTCCCCATTGTGAGGCTTCCCAGAGGGCGGGGCTTGTTGCTCACTCAGCAAAAGCAAAGCCAGATCCATAGTTTAAGCACTGTCTTGGGGCCTCAGGCACCATGGTCAGAAAACCGGATCTACCACTCTGCGATCTGGCAGTCTCCCAACGGGACTGTATGGTGCTGGGATTCTCCTCTCCAGCTCTGGTTGCTGTGGGCAGAGCCAGAGGAGGAGAGGAATCAGTGCAAAAACTCTAACTCAGTCACAGCAGAAAACACCTTTCCGCCCCTGCTCACAGTTTACAAGAGCTGACTCTCAAGTCCTGTAACCTAATTGCTCGCACCAAGGAAACTAGGCTGTGGGTGTGTCCCAGCCTACTGGCTTTGCCCACCATTGCAAGAGCAGGGCAGGACACTGGTAGCAAAACCAGATCCATCCTTTAAACAGGGACTTGGGGCCTCAGTCTCCACGAATAGAAAGAGGATAAACAAGATAAGAAACTTACATTACATGACCAGAACTTCCAAATAATATTTGATGAGATGAGGAAAAATAATCTGAGAGTCATTGGCTTGGATGAAAACTCTGAACAGCAAAAAAGAGGCATTAAGAGTCTTTTAAGTGAAATCATAAGTGAGAAATTCCCTCATGTTACAATTGATGTGGAATATCACAATCAACATGCTTATAGAACACCAAATAGGCCTAATCAAGTGAGAAATTCACCAAGACATATCATATACAAAATGAATAACAGAGAAATTAAAGGTAGATTTCTAAAAACAGCTAGAGAAAAGCCCCAAATCACATTCAGAGGCATACCAAGTTGGATCACTATGGATTTTTCAGAGCAAACAATGAAGGCCAGAAGAGCATGGAACAATATTTTTCAAGTTTTGAAAAACAGCAACTTGCAACCAAAAATAATATATCCTGCAAAACTCAGCTTTAAATGTGATGGGGAAATTAAATACTTCAATGATAAGCACAAGTTAGCAAGATACATGAACACAAATCCTGCACTACAGAATATCCTCAAGTACATGCTCCATTCAGAAGAAAATGCTAATGATACTCTAAATCCTTAAACAAGGGCAAGTCAATAAACACATTACAAACAAAATGACTTCCAAGATGACTCAAAACTCTGTAATAGTCACAAAGTCTGAGGCTCAGCCTCCTATATCTATTCTAACTCTGAATGCGAATGGTCTAAATGCCCCAATTAAAAGATACAGACTGGCTCAATGGATCAAAAAACAAAATCACATTATGTTGTCTACAGGAGACACACCTCACACTCAAAAGTAGACACAGACTGAAAGTGGAAGGCTGGCAAAATGTCTACCAGGCCTGTGGCCCAAGAAAAGCAAGCTGGCATGGCGATCCTAATTTCTGATAACATTAATTTCCAGTTAAAACTAGTCACAAAGGACAAAGAGGGACACTTTATCATACTAAAAGGGACAGTTCACCAAGAAGACATAATGATAATTAACATTTATGCCCCCAATTACAACCCCCCTAATGATATGAAAAAAAAATACTTAAGGACATTAATCCCCTCATTGATCTCAACACAATATTTCTGGGGGACTTCAACACACCACAATTCTAGACAGATCATCAAAACAAAAAATCAATAAAGATATCTCCAATTTGAACAACTCTATTAATCAATCAGGCTTAACAGACATCAACAGAATATTCCATCCTAAGACAGCTGAATTTGCCTTCTTCTCAGTGGCTCATGGATCCTTCTCCAAAATAGATCACATCCTTGTTCACTGGGATAATCTTAACAAATATAAAAAAGTGAATATAATCCCATGTATTCTGTCAAATCATAATGCTATGATCTTAGCAATCAACAACAAGAGAAACTACTCAAATACTTGGAAATTGAATAATTCCCTCTTAAACAAAGGATGGATAAAAGAGGCAATGAGAGCAGAAATCAAGAAGTTCTTGGAATTGAATGAGAATGAGGAAACAACATACCAAAACCTCTGGGACAGTATGAATGCATTCTTAAGAGGTAAATTTATAGCACTGAGTGCATACATCAAAAATCTAGAAAGAACCCAAATAAATAGCCTTATGCTTCAACTCAAACACCTACAAAAAGAGGAACAATCCAACCCCAAAGTTAATATGACAGGAAATCACCAAAATCAGAGCTGAAATCAATGAAATTGAGAACAAAAAAAAATATATATATAAACTATTAACAAAATGAAGAGTTGGTTTTTGAAATAATAAGATTGACAGACCCTTTGCCAACCTCACTAAAAGGAAGAATGAAATGAAGCAAATAAGCAAAATCAAAGATGAAAATGGGGATATAACCACAGACTCATCCAAAATCCAGAAGATTATCAAAACCTATTTTGAAAATTTATACTCTGCCAAGTTTGATATTCTGGAGGACATGGACAGGTTCTTGGACATATACAACTTCCCCTCATTAACACAGGAGGACATTGAAAATCTAAATCAACCCATTACAGATAGCGAAATTGAAGCTGCAATCAATGCTCTCCCAAGAAAGGAAAGCCCAGCCCGGATGGATATACGGCAGAATTCTACCAAGCCTTCATAAAAGAACTAACACTGATCCTCTACAAGTTCTTCCAGGAAATTGATAGAGTGAGAACATTCCCAAACACTTTTTATGAAGCAAAAATTACACTGATTCCAAAATCCAACAAAGATATGTCAAGAAAACTATAGACCAATTTCCCTGATGAACATTGATGCAAAAATCCATAATAAAATTCTAAGTCATCTGATACAAAGTACATTAAAAAGATAATACATCATGATCAAGTGGGCTTCATTCCAGGAAAGCAAGGCTGGTTCAACATAGCAAATCAATAAATGTAATTCACCATATAAACAGAATTAAAATCAAAAACCATATAAGCATCTCAATTGACCCAGAGAAGGCATTTGATAAAATCCAACACCACTTTATGCTCAAAGCTCTGGAAAAGATAGGAATCAAGGGAAGATACTTTAACTATGTCAGATTCATTTATGACAGATTCATAGCCAACATAATTCTCAATGGAGAAAGACTGAAAGTATTTCCACTGAATTCAGGTACTAGACAAGGCTGTGTGCTTTCCCCATCCTTGTTCAATATAGTCCTTGAAACCCTTGCCAGAGTTATCAGGCAAGACAAGGAAATCAAAGGTATTTGTATATGAAAAGAGGAAGTTAATTATCTTTATTTGCAGATGACATGATTTTATACCTAGAAGACCCAATAACATCAGCCAGAAAACTCCTAGAGCTTATAGGCAATTTCAGCAATGTGGCTGGCTACAAGATCAACTCCAATAAGTCACTAACTTTCCTTTACTCTAGCAACAAATCTGCAGAAGAAGAAATCAGGAAATCTGTCTCATTCACCATCTCCTCAAAAAAAATGAAATACTTGGGCACTCCTCCAAAAAAATGAAATACTTGGGCATTAACCTTACAAAGGATATTAAGGACCTCTACAAAGAAAATTATCAAACACTAAAGAAAAAAAAATACAGAAGACCTGAGTAGATGGAAAAACATTCCATGCTCATGGCTAGGCAGAATAAATACAATAAAAATGGCCATTCTACCCAAAGCTCTATACAGATTTAATGCAATCCCCATCAAGATACCAATGGCATTCTTCACAGATGTAGCAAAAGCAATTCTCAAGTTCATATGGAATAACAGAAGACTCAGATTAGCCTTAACATTACTCTGCAGGAATGAAGAAGTAGGGGGTATCTCAATCCCTGACCTGAAATTATATTACAGAGCTGTATTAGCAAAAACAGCATGATATTGGTATCAAAACAGAACTGAAGATGAGTGGAACAGAATAGAAAATCCTGAGACAAACCCCTATATCCTTAACTATCTGATATTTGATAAAGGGGCAAAAGCATAGTGTGGAAGAAAGATAACCTGTTCAAAAAATGGTGTTGGACAAATTGGACAGCCATGTGTAGACAACTGAAGCTGTATCCTTATCTTTTGCCCTGCACAAAAATTAAATCAAAATGGGTCAAAAATTTGAATATTAAGCCAACAACTTTAATTTTACTAGAAAAAGAAGTAGGGTCAACACTACAGGACATAGGAGTTGGTGGCACCTTCCTTAATAAAACTCCCATGGCTCAAGCAGTAAAGTCAAGAATAAATGAATGAGATGTAATTAAACTAAAAAGTTTTTGCACACCTAAAGATCTAGTCAAGAACATCCAGAGAGAACCTACAGAATGGGAGAAAACCTTTGCCTGCTACACCTAGGACAGAGGGCTAATATCCAGATTATATGAAGAACTAAAGAAACTAAACACCAAAATCACAAACAATCCAATCAATAAATGGGCTACTGATCTGAAAAGAAACTTCTCACCAGAGGAAGTCCAGAAAGCCCATAAATATATGAGAAAATGCTCTACATCATTAGTTATAAGGGAAATGTAAATCAAATTTTCAATGAGATTTCAGCTCACTCCCATTAGAGTGGCAAAAATGAAGAATATGAATAACAGATGCTGGAGGGGCTGTGGGAAAAGAGGATCACCATCACACTGCTGGTGGGACTGCAAACTGGTCCAGCCACTTTGGAAAGCAGTATGGAGACTCCTCAAAAAATTAGACCTGGAACCACCTTATGACCCAACTATCCCACTCCTGGGTATTTTCCCAAAAGAATTAGAATCAGCATATTATAGTGATGTGGCTTCATCAATGTTTATAGCAGCTCAATTTACTATTGCTAGATTATGGAACCAACCCAGATGCCCCTCACTTGACGAATGGATAAAAAAACTTTGGTACGTATATACAATGGAATACTACTAGGCCATTAGAGAAGATGATATTATGGCTTTTGCAGCCAAATGGATGGAGATGGAAAGAATTATGCTAACTGAAGTATCTCAATCTCAGAGACTAAAGGGCTGAATATTTTATCTAATTTGTGGAAGCTAGATTACATCTGGAAGCAGTATGTTAGATGACTAAGCTAAAAAAAACCTCAACTTGTATGATTCTTTATGCAAACTGGGGGTGATTGCCTAGGATACCTGGAGGAGTAGGGTTGAGGACAGTGTACGGGGAGGGATTAGGAAGGATATCTAGGAGACTGGAGGGAGGGAGTATGGGAGAATTAACTCAGAAGGAGATCTCTGACTCCCCGAGATATCCATTTAACTCAGGGGACCTTCTGGGGGAAACAGAAACATGGGGAACCCAAGCAGGGCATCCATGACACGACATAACCTTTGGAAAACTATATATATATACATTTTTTCTTGACTGTTTGAAAATGTTTCCCACTGAATTGTAATGCCATATTCATATAATGAAAAAAAATTTTTTTCTAGGGGCCAGAAAAGTGGCTCAGCAGCAGAGCAGTTGCCTGGCATCTGCCAGGACCCAGGTTGGAATACTAGCAGCCTTTTTACAACTATGTTTTGGAAAAACAAAAACAAAACAACAACAACAAACACCAAAAAAAGATGATAATCTAAAAATAAAAATTGATTTTCTCTCTCTTTCTAACACTGTCCTTCTCTCTCTCTAAAATTGTTTTTTCAAAAACTGGCCAAAAAAGAACTTTTATCATTAAATGATGCTTTGATAGTTACATATAACATGTAAAATAATAAAAGAAACTATAAAAATGTAAGAGAAAATAAATAGAAGTGAAAAATAGTAGATAAAAAACTTGTGGGATGAGGCTGGAGCAGTGGTTGAGCGGTTTTGGAGCTTGCCTGGCAAGCACGAGGACCCAGGTTCAAACCCCAGCACCACGTACAAAACAGAGTGTTGGAGCAATTAAGGCCATGTGAAAAACTAAATAAAGTTGTTCCTCTCTTTCTCTGTCTCTCTCACTGTCCTTCTCTCTTAAAAAAAGAAAGAAAAAACTTGTGGGAGGATGGAGTTTGGCAGTTTGGGTGCTTGTCCAGCATGAGTAGGTACACAGGTTGGAACCCCAGCACACACATACACAGCTAAGTGTCAGAGCAACGAAAGCCATGTGAAAAATTCAATGAAAACGGATTCTCTCTGTCTGTCTCTCTCTCACACTCTCCCTCTCTCTTTAAAAATCAATCAATAAATAAAAAACTTGCCGGGTTGGAGCACAACGGTTGTGTGCCTGCATGTCATGAGCAAGCACGTGGGTTCAAACCCCAGCACCACATTCACAAGGAAGTGTTTGAGCAAGAGAAGTCACATGAAAAACTAAATAATAAAATTGTCTCTGTCATTCTCTTTCTCTGTCTTTCTCTTTCTCTCTCTCTTTATCACTGTCCCTCTCTCTTTAAAAAGAAAATATAGAAAAAAAAACTTGCCAAAAACGCATTGCTGAGATCTCAAATGATGTATTCAAAAGTTCAAGGAATAGTCATCAAGCATCACAAAGAGAGAATAGAAACTTTTGTCATCACGTTGTGAACAACATTAAAAGTATAAAATGATGCCTTGAAAATGCGATGAAAATGAGAGATTAAAGAAATTATTATAAGCAAATATACATATAGAAGGATATTTACATGAAGAGTGATAGCTCTCCTAGGTATGCATAATGTGGTCATGTGAAGGAACAATATCAGCAAACTCAACAGAGAACAAACTTTTTTATATATAATTAAAGTAAAATTCACTACCAAATTAAATTTAGAACTACAGGGAAAGGGATTTTTTTTAAGACATATTGTCAAAAATTAAGGTTTGGCACACTCTGACTTATAGTAAAAGAAGATGAGAGCTGAAGAGATGGCTCAATGGTGGAGTGTGGGTCTGGCATGAGCAAGCACCCAGATTTATACCCCAGCACCGCATACAAAACCAAGTGCAGAAAAAAAACAGATGAAAAATAAATAAAATTGACTCTCTCTCTTTCTCTCTCTACCACTCTCTCTCTCTTAAAAAAAGATGAACTTCCAAGATACATACTTTTCAAATTTATAATTATAAATATCTGATAGTAAACGTGTGGAGAAATGAAGGTAGCTATAAAAGTCCTCGGAAAGCGTTCTGGAAAAGCCGATGCATTTTTCCTGCAAGGAAAGCATGATTATTTTTTTTCACCCAAACAGTACTTATGAAAGCATATTCTTGGTGGGTAAACACAAGGAGAACTAAGTCTTGAAGGTCCTTGCATGTCAGACTATCATGAGATTGCTGCAATTCAGTCACATTCTCAGGATCCACTTCTAATTCTAGTTCTCTCGCTACTCAGTCCACATCTGCCTTTCCTTCCTTCGATGGAGATATGAACCCCTGAAAGTCATCTATGAGGTTTATGATCAACTACTTCCAGACTCCTGTTAATGCTGACAGCGTGACCTCTTCCAATGAATCGATAATCTTTAGAGCATCTGCATTTTGAATTCTTTCTAAAATCTGTTCAATTTACTTAGTCCAAATCCATCAGAGAAAGTATTATCTATAGCAGCTATATAGCATTACAAAATGTTTTCTTAAACATTAATTGTTGATATTTGAAATTACTGCTTGGTTCCTATATTGCAGAATGGATATTCTATTAGCAGATATGCAAAAAAATTCTTATCATGCATTTCTATCATAGCCCTTAGGTGAACAGGTGTTCATCAATGAATAATTATACTTTGATGGGAACCTTCCTTTCTGAGTACTAAGTACTAACAGTGCACTTAGCATCTTTAGAGTACTATGCTACCATCCTAGGTTGTTGTTCCATTTGGAGAACATATGCAAGCAATATTTAATATAATTCTAAAAGGCCCTAGGATTTTTGAAATGAGGAATCAGCATTGGCTTCAATTTAAAGTCACCAGCTATGTTAACCCATCACAAGAGAGTCTGTGCTTTGAAGTTTGAAGTCAGGCATTGCTTTATATGTAGTTATGGAAGTTATAGATGATATCTTCTTCCAACAAAAGGCTGCTTTGTCTATTTTGAAAATCTGCTTTTCATCCAGTTTTTCACATGCCTTCTTCCAAAACAATCATTTTTAGCTTTTGATTTGAAAGACTGAGACTTCCTTTCCCTGGAGTATTTGGTGGCCATTGTAGAGTCAATAAATCTATTTCATTATTACAAGCTCAAGAGCATAATGAAAATAGATGGATAAAAGGGTGGTCAGCGAAACGGTTGGAACAAACAATTACAGGTTAAGATTTCTGTCTCATATGGTGCTATTCATGGCACCCAAAGTAATTTTAATAATAAGATCACCATAAAAGATACAGTAGCAAAAATATAAGTATTTAAAATATTGTAAGAATTACCAAAATGAGACTCAGAAACACATGGTGAGCATTTTGTTGAACACGTACTGATAAACTTGTTTGACTTAAGGTTGCCACAAACCTTCAACTTGTAAAAAATCACAATATCTGAGAGTCATGATAAAGAGAAGCACAATAAAGTGAGATAAGCTGTGTACATCATCACATTTCAAAATACTAATTTTATCACACAATAAAAATTTATTTGCATAAGAATTTTAGCAAGCACATTATACTCTCGAGGTTTGTAATTTTGATAGGCATTGGCAAGTTGATGTCAATATTTGTATCCTTTCTGCACCCACATATGAAATTGACCATGCTGTTATATCTTAAATAGCATAGCAATGTAATCTGTTTTTAAAATTTTTATTTTTGCTAGTGTGATTGATGAAAAATGGTACCTAACTTAATTTCCATGTTTTTTATGAGAAGTTAGTTTGATAAATTAGTAAATTTTTTTTTTTTTTTGGTACCAGGGATTGATTTCAGAGATGCTTAACCACTGAGCAACATCCACAGTCCTTTCTGTTTTTTATTTTGAGACAGGATCTTGCTAAATTGCTGAGGCTGCCTTTTAACTTGGGATTCTCCCGGCTGAGCTTTCTGAGTTGCTGGGATTACAAGTGTGCACCATGCCCAGTTTAAGCACATTTTAATATTTTATAATTTCTGTCCTGCGAAATTCCTATATATGTTGTTCACTAATCCACTGATTGGGTTTGATAAAATTTGATATTAACTTGTAGACACTCCTTATAACCAGTACTTTAAAATTCAGGCAATGATATACTTTAAAAGTTCCATTTATTATTTAACTGGTACTTGAATACATTTCTTATTAACAATTAGGAGTCAAATATTTTATGATTCCTCAGTTCTGATATGCATATTAATTTTTTAGATGAAAATATCATAGTTATTCTGGTTTTTATTTTTCTGTTTTTTTCCTAATCTTCATGGCTTTTTTTAGATTTTTAAACCTTTTATTAATTTGTTGATATCATTCTTTAAGTGTTGGAACTGTGTTTTAGTATTTGCTGGATTTTATTTTCATGTATTACTTTCATTCATTTCAGAATTATTCTGCCTATCCTGAATTGCTTATTTTTGCAATTGATTTTAGAATCAATTTATTATAGTCATAATATTTTCCCTGATGTTTGTTTCTTCGCTCTTCAACATCATCTTGCTCTTCCTCCCTCTACCCCTCTTCCTCCTCCTCCTCTTTTCATTTATTTATTTACTTTTGTGGTACAGGTGGTTGAATAAAAAAAAAAACACTCAACCACTGAGCTATGTATCTCCAGCACTTGATATTTTTCATTTTGAGACTAAATTGCTACGTGGACATCAAACTGGTAATCCTCTTGCCTCAGTCTCATGATTGGCCAGGATTACAGATGTGCACTACCATGCCTGGCTCTTTTCTTTTAATAGATATTGTTACAGTGTTTTCTATCCAGTCTTATTCTGGTATTGGCGATAAATGATAGATGTAAAAGGATTGAGAAGCTGTTATGCCCCATTTTTATTTTATTTAAACTTCTTATAGCAAAAATAATAATAACATGGTCATTTTAGCATCTACAAATGGGATTAGGTTTTTATTCATAATGCTTGAAAAATGCATAAATTTACTGAATACTGTTCATAAATTATGAATTTTTAAATGTTTTGAATAGACAAAAATAGTCTACAGTTTTTATTTTGCTATTTTACTTTTAGGGAATTGGGTAATTATTAGATATAAATGTATTTGCTCCTTGTACTGACAGTTTAAATGCCACTGAAATTGTGTACCTGAAAAGCTGTGCCTCTCAGTATTTTGGCCTGAGGTACATTCAGAACACAACACTGATACACACACCCGAATAAACAGAAGATTCTTTTGGAGGCTGACACCCACACAGTGCCCAAGTCACGACTCTTCAATCCAAGTGATGTGAGGGAGGGTCCATTTGGAACACATATAGTTATTTTGCTGCACACAATTTTGCTGGGAAAACCAGTTTAACCTGTATCATAGATATTTGATAATATTCCAAAATATTCTATCAAATACTCTGTAAAATATCCATATTTTATCAAATGCAAAGTTTCTAAAATTTGAGACAAAGAAATGTCATTTTGTGTTTTTCTTTTTTTTTTAAAGAGAGAAGGACAATGAAAGAGAGAGAGAGAGAGAATCAATTTTTTTTATTGAGTTTTTCACATTACCCTTGTTGCATTCAACACCTACCTGGGCACATGGATGCTGGGGTTTGAACCTGTGTACTTGCTCATGCCAGGCAAGTGCCTAGACCACTCCAGTTCCTGCTGTTTTTGTGTTTTATGAGATCTTATTGTCCTTTAAATCCCAAACAATTTCTATGGGCTATATATATCATCTTTGTGATTTCTTCCCAACTTTAATATTTAATATATTTATGTATTTCCCTTTTAACCTTTACCCTCTTGATTACATTAATAACCTAATTTTTTCTAAAAACAAATTGTTAGTTCTGCTGTTTCTTTTTTTTTTAAGAGAGAGAGAAAGAGAATGAGAGAGAGTCAATGTTTTTTTTTTTCATCTATTTTGTTTTATTTTTCCTTCACTTTTATTCTTTTTATTTTTCCTGGGGATCAAACCTGGGACCCCACATATGCCAGACGAGTGCTCTACCACTGAGTAACCTCTCCAGACCTCTGTTTCCTTTTTCACTCTAACTTTTTGCCTTTGTTTTAATTTGTTGTTCCTTTCTTATTTCCTTAAATTAAAAATCTTCACCTCTTTCCATTTTGTCAATCAGATTCATAATTAATGTGACATAAGTGATTTTCAAGCACTTTCTGTACCTATTATCAATAATCCATAGCTCAGAAATGCTTTTATTTTATGATTTTATTTACCAATGATGCTAAAATTTCAGCTATGATAGTCTTTCTTTCTTTCTTTCTTTTTAAAGAGAGAAAGTGAGGGAGTGAGAAAATCAATTTTTATTTAGTTTTTCACTTGACTTTCCTTGCTCCAACACTTAGTTGTGTAAGTGGGTGCTGGGTTTGAACCCATGTACTTGCACGTGCTGGGCAAGCACCACAACCACCAAGCCACTGCTCCAGCTGCTATGATAGCCTTTCTGATAGAATATTTAATTTCAAAAAAATTACTGTGTGGTTTTTGGTCTCATTTCCAAGTAAGAGTTGATTTTAAATGTTCTTACAATTTGTGAAATCTTTATCATTTTTCAAAAAGAGAAAAATTTCAATAAAATACAATGCTTTTAGAAAAAATTTTGGGGTTTAAATTCTATGATAATATATGGAAAATATTTAAGAATGAATTTTTGTTATGTTAAAAGATTTTTTAATTTTACTTGTGTTAATTCTATTATACTGTTTATTCATATTTCTATACCATTATAAACTTCTTTTCCTGTTAATTGAGAGATTATTTATCTCCCAAACAAAACAAGACTTTTCTAAAAAGCAACAAGAGTATAGAATTCCCAGGTAGAATATAGCACAAGTCAAATTTGAAATATGATGAAAAATTTAAAAAAATATAAATAACAAGCAAAGTATAAATAGGCCTCAAGTTTTACATGGTATATACTCAAAATAAAATTAATAATTTAAAAAAAGTAATTGTCTGTAATTTGAATTTTATAAGCATCCTTAATTTCTTTTTTGAAATTTTGTCAAATCCTAAATAAATTATCAAAGATTGAATTGAGGCTAGTTTTAACTTCAATAAAATTTTATTCATTTAGTATTGCCTATTCAAAATATTTCCTATTATCTTACGTTAGTTAAGTATAATGACAATGATTTTTTAAACAGTGATAAATTAACAGAGAAAAAGAGACACAGATAGAAAGAAATATTTTACTTTTAAATAACAGAAAAAGAGAGCATGAATTTCATTGAAATGGAAATAAGACTGTGATATGTTTAGTAGGTGTCTCTCCGACATATTGTGTTGACTATGTTTTGTAATAACAAAGTAAAAATTTTATTAAAAATATTACCTTTACCATTCCGGAACTTAAGGGTGTGATCGGATTTCTATTAAAATTTTTAATTCATTCATTTACAGAATAATTGAATTCATCTGAAGAATGACCTTTATTCACTCCACTCTTTAATCACCTATATCCATTTCACTGTTTTAATAATATCTCCTTTTTCATTCTTTAAAAACTAGACAAATGCATACAAATTCTTGTAGACATGACCATATCGAGCATGTATTCAATCATCCATTCTCTCTCTCTTCTGGTTTTTTCTATCATCACTTCCTCTGTCTCAGTCTACAATGCCATCAACCACTCACTAAAGGCATTCTAGGTAGGTTTGAAGTTTGTGTGATTTTAACAATGCTGGAGTTGAATACCAGACAACATGTGCAAGTATATGTGCATACCTTGGGTAAGGCAAATCATAATCAACATTATAACAGGATTATTTCATAAGTCTATTAATGGTCTTCCTTTCTCATCTTCCTTACATATAGAAGCAGCCACAGTTACTTTAAGATATTATTTCCAGAGTTCACCTTCGGCTTTGATTATTTTAATGACTTGGAGTCATTAAATAAATAAATAAATAATAAGAATTTTGTTTCTTCCCTACCTTCCAAGGCCACATGTGGTATTATTGCTATGCTTGATTTTTGTTTGCTTTGAAGACAATTAGGAGCAGGCTGAGAAGTCATTTTAGACAGCCAAAATTGGAGTATGATTCTCTAAATATTTTTCATGTTGTTAGTCATCATTTTGACACTGTTTGCCTTTTGTTTGTATTATGAACACTTTACACATTTTAATATAGTCAAATATTTTATTTTATGGCTTTCTGATTTCATTCTAGCATAGAAATATCTCCTGCACCTGCAGTTCATACAAGCACTGTTTATATTTGCTTGCAGTGTTGAGATACTTTTCCTGAATTATTATTTTCAATAAAACTTGAACGTACTTATGTAAAAACATGTATAATATCTATTTTTATTTCCTTGTAGAACATCCTAATACCCCTGAACCATTTACTAAATCATACTGTTTCTCACTTGGTAAAGTTATATTTAATACTAGGTTTCCCTGTACTCTCAGATACAGTTTTGTTCTCTTTTCTTTTTTTAAACTACTTGTGCTACTTGTCCATTTACAGACCAAATGGATCTTCACTAAATAATGTACATTATGTACATTAATATATAGTGAAGCTTATCTTCTGGCTCTATAGTTTTTTTCTATATTCTTCCTAGCGGATACTAAAATTTTCTCATAATTTTTTTTCAATAGGTATCCAAAAGGTTTTTTGCTCTGCAAAATTATAAAATAAACTTAAGAACATGACCCCACAAAGTATAATTCAAAGTAAAATCTGATTAGAGTTACATAGCAATTTGGAATACTGTGAACACCCAGCTTCTCTGTTTACCCAGAATGATCTTTAAACAAAATGGTTTGCCTTTACCATTTATATATTATACATTCATTAAAAGTTTGACTCATTTTCCCTATTTACTTTATTATAAATAAAATTTCTTTCATTTATAATAGTAACATGTAAACAATTGTACAGGAAATATATACATGTAAAATATATGTACAGCCACATACATTCGTGCATATATTAGCTATTTTAGCCTCTTTTAATTTCAAGTACATTATAGCAACTTCTATTCATAATTTCATCTTCATGGTTCCAATAGTTATACAAAGGTTTTTAAAATGTAATTTACCAGTTTTTTATTTCTATGACAGTCAAATTGTGAGTGCCCTGGCAGTAGTCTGAGGACTTTGTATTCTCAACATTTTTCTGTGATTTGGCATTCCTAAATTAGGTGGCCACTTTCTCTCCTATGGAATTAACGTAACTACCTGTATTGGGAACTTGCCTTGGGAATTAATGCCCTGGTTATCTTTCCCAGCTGCAGGCTGTCATGATTGTTGCTTTAACCAAAGCACTGAGGAACCCCAGTAGTAATGCTTCCCCAAAAGTGCATCATTATGTGCTTTCACTTTTGGTCATTTACTCTAAAATTCTGCTTGTTATTTATTAGTTTTAAGATCCAGCTGCTGCTGGGAAATTAGGGAGGAAGTAGCTATGCTGTGCACAGAACTACCCTACTGAATAGCTTTGTTAAATGGTGCGATGACTCAGTCGCCCATGCTTGCTGCTGGCTCTGCACTCCCTGCTTTCCACGTAATGAGCACATGTTCTCCGTTCAGAACTGTGTACCTGCCTGTTCTTCATGCAAAGCTAAGGCTACAGGAGCTTAGGAGCCGTGTACTTCTTGGAGACCTCAGGTGAGTTCTCAGTTATCCTTTTTGCCTGCAATATGACCACATGCTCTATTTCTTTTGTCTTCATTCTCTCTTAGCTCCAAAAATCAAAGTTAAAACCTCAAATTTGTTTCCAGAGCATATGGAGAAAGCCTACAAACCAATAAAAAAATAGAGTGATAGCCTAATATAAAATGTGTAAAAGATGTGAACAGGGATGTCACAAAAGAGAACAGCCACAAGGCCAATAGGTATGGGGAAAAAATCACTTACCATAGAAGTGCAAATTAAATCTTCAGAGGGATTTACACAACCACCAGATACCTCAAATTTGAAAAGACTACCATCATTGTCAAAGATGTGCAGCAACCTGCTTGCTGTACATTTCGGTGAGAATAAAGCCATGTTCCAGGGCTGTTTGGTTGTATCTCATAGAGTCAATCATATATTCCTCTACACTTCAGCAATCTCACTTGTTTACACATATCTGAAGGAAATGAGTGTCCTTTCTCCACAAAACATGGATGAACATGCTCATCTGTGCTGTGAGTCCTTACAGAGCAATTTGGCTCAAGTAGTGGAAGACTTAAAGCAATCAAGTGCTCAACAAGAGTAGAAGGGTTAGATTAAATGTGTCACATAAATGTAATAGAAAACAGGAACAAGCTCCCACGATATGGATACATTTCTCAGAAGTACCTTTGGAATACCTTAGCTATGGGGCTAGAGTAGTGGCTCAGCAGTTGAAGTGTTTGCTTGTGGTGCATGAGGTTCCAGGTTCAAGTCCCAGCACCACATGCTCAGATAAGTGTTGGAAAAACAAAGGCCAGATGGAAAAATAAATAAAATTGATTCTCTTTTTCTTTCTCACACTCACTCTCTCTCTTTCTCTCTCAAAAAGAAAGTTAATTATAAGAGAGTATACTTTATTACACTTTTATATGACCCAAAAAGCAATCTGCCCTTAGGTGACAGAAGTAAAAATACTGGGTCACTCAAGGGTGGGATGTTGAGGATGTGGGTGGGCAAAGGGGTGTTCCTCCAGAAGGAATCTTAAAGTCAATTTCCTGGGTATCATTCTTTATCTGGGCAGTGATCACATGACCTTACTATATCAAATTATTTGAACAGTAAAGTAGAATCAGCATACTTTTGCACTGTATTTGAAATATTTCAGTTTTTTAAAATGCATATGCTATGCACAAATAAAGTTTGATGAGCATGAGTCCTGGCCTAAACCTATTTGTGATCTTTTCAACCTTTTCTTTGGCAATTGCAAAGCTTTTACCTGGAGGGCTTCGCTCAGGAATGCTGACCTCCCCACGCTATACTCCCTGCTCAGCCAGGGCACTTCAGTCTGTAAAGGGAGATAACGTCAAGAAGACCCCTGGATGTGTCCAAATAAAGATCCAACCGCAGGGCAATACATTACTTTTAGTTACTGTGACTAAATACACACCATAAATAAATTAGAGGAGGAAAATTTTATTGATGCTCATGGTTTCAGAGACTTAAAAATATTTTCTCTCCTCTCATCATTATCTTCCTCTTTGTCCTTGGTGCTAACATTTTTATTATGACTTCCATCGTGATGCTGTTTGTTGTTGTTGTTGTTGTTGTTTTGGTTTGTGTTGTTTTCATTTTTGTTTTGTACTGGGGATTTAACCACGAGGTACTTTTCCACTGAGTTACATTCAGAGTCTTTTTTTTTTTTTTTTAAATAAGGTCTCACTAAGTTGCTTAGGGCCTCACTAAGTTGATGAGGCTGGTTTTGAACTTGTTATTCTTCTGTCTCAGCCTCTAGCACTGCTTGGATTATAGGCATGCACCACCAAGCCCAGCTATGATGTTGTTTTAATACTGTTATCTTTCTTAAATTTTCGCTTATCCTGCTTATCCCTTTCGACTATGAATTTATTGAAATAATGTGCTTAGTAGATTGCTTTATTCCTCAACACACGAAGGCCAACTTCTCATTTCTTGAGCAGAGTTTCCCTCTCGTCTGAGTTCTTGATCTCTTTCATGCTGTGTTTCTTTCTGTGGCTATTAATTTTGTTTTCCCTCCGAAATGCATTTCCTTATTTCTATACCACTTTAATCTTCTTCATATTCAGGCAGCTTGGGGACTTCCGTTCATTTTTAGGCTGTTGAACATGTTTTACTTCTTTTTCACCATAGAGAAAGGCTTTCTGTGGTCAAGATAAGAAGCTGTCTTTTCTTGCTATTTTCCTGTAGCCTAAGAAAAGTGACAAATCACTGATGCAGCCTTCAATATTTCTGAGTATTTTCTCTGCTTTTGATTTTCAGGTTTGTTTATTCCATGTATTTGGATAATACCACTCAATCCAAAATGGACTGGTGGAACTGAGGTAAAACAAGTTACACTCTAAGTTTTCACAAATATGTCAATATATATACTATTGTCATACATATATACGTATATATAAATGTTCCTCATAGCTATAAGTACAATGTCACTATACCTGGGTATTTTATAATAAATATATATCCTGGAAAGAGGCAAGGGATCAGGGGATGGGAGGAGGGATATGGGAGAGTGCTGGGGTGGGGTGTGTTGGCCAAATTATATTGATGGATTTTGTGCATTCGTGGATATGTGACAACAAATCCCATCATTACGTACAACTTTAATGCATCAATAAAAAAAGTAATTAAAAAAGTGAAATAAGTAAAAACACAAAAACAAAAACAAAAACAAAAACATAAACAAAGTGGAGGTGTCATAGACTTAAGTTCCTGACCTCTTCCGTGACATGACAGCACACTTTGCCCATGGGAAGAGTGACCATGCATTTTCCATGTATCTATTCACAGCCAAGGCGTCCCTCACCTTCAGTTCCCTGTCCTAGCACAGGAAGAAAATGCAATGTCTCCACTTCTGATGGCCTCCATCTGATTTTACAGATTCCAATACAAATTTGGTGGATGTCCAGACTCAATAACATGTTTTCTTGAGAGTAGGGCACTATTAAAAACTCGGTCTGCTATCTACAGAAATCCAGAACTTTCTCAGTTATCTACATTTCAAAGACTAAGGCACTGGGCAATTCTCCTTTCTTTCTCTTCTACTTGTGAGTGCCTGCCTGAATTTTCAGTGTTTGCTTCCTCTTTTAAATATCCTGAAGAGAAGAATTTTATGACTTTTTTGAACATTGTGCATACAAATCTGATTATTATTTAAAATATATGCAATCTATGAAACCATAACATATTATACATTTCTTTAAAGATTATAGGAGAGAATTCTTTAGCTTAATAAAAGTTTCCTTGATATTAGTGTACCATTTTGCAGCACAAAAACAAGTTTTTACTTGCCTAAAACCTAAAATAGGTTCATAGCATACCACTGGTCCTCCAGTATAGCCAAGTTATTAGAAAGATTTACTTTTCAAATGCATATCATGTCATTATTTTATATGCATTTATGGTTGTACAATTACTCAACTCTTTAATAAAAAAAATAAATAAATAAAAATATTTACTTGAAATAAATGGCTTCAACACTCCTAGATACAAGTGAGTCTTTGTGTACCAGAAACTACAGATTAAAATTATCATGGAGCACCATCTTAACGCCATACAACTTTTAGAAACAGCACAATAATAAAAACTATAGTCCATCCACTTTTAAAACAAAATACAGTCACCTTCACTGTGTTCATAAAAATAATCCCTGGATTTTAAAAAATATGTGTAATTTTCCACATACATGCAGTAAATGAAATAAAATAATTAATTAATTACTAATTGCTTTAAAAGAGTCCCACAAGGCAGATTACAGCTTTTAACCCAATAGGAATTAATATACTATGAATCCCATAGAGTACTACCATTCATATAATATTTAATCAAAGATAATATACTTTAAAACAACTAATATTAAAGAAGGAACTCAATGTACTTGCTGAAATATCTGAATTGCAAACTATTATTTAACTAATGAAGCATTCCTATTTTTAACATAGCAATAATTAGAGCTCCGTTAAAAATAGTGAAACTATAAGGATTTTTAAATAAAAATTGAAATAAATTTATAAAAGATAGTATTGAAAATTCTGTTTAAACTGACAACTACCATGTCCATTAAATATATAATTTAGCTCAAGAAATCCTTTTAAGGTGCCCTCATACTTTAGTCAGCATTTTCAATACTGTGACCAATGTAAACAACAAGAACAACTCAAGGGAAGAAAAGTTTATGTGGGGCCCAATGTTAGGAGGTCTCAGTCCAAAGATGGCTGAAAGGTCCAGCAGAAGAAAGGTGCTCAGGTCATGGCAGGGTCAGGAAGTGCAGAGGGGTGAGGGAAGAGAAAATGGGTTCTTCCAGGGTATGCCCGCAGTGACCCAAACCCCACTAGCCACATCCACATGCATACAATTATCACCCAGTCATCCTTGATTGCAGATGGACTAATTTGGCTACTGCTCACATAATCTTATCATTTCATCTCTGAATATTCATGCATTAGCAAGAGCTTTGGGGGGATACTTTCTATCCAAACCATAACACCCAGAATAGGTAATTCTATTTCTTCTCTAGATCCGATAAAATCTTAGGCTATAAATCCTTCTTACCTGGTTTCCTAATACAATGACAATCTCACATTTTATCCAGATGGAATGGGTTTCAAATATAATAACATCTCTATTTTTACTAAAATTTTACTTCTGATGCAAATTCCTTTATTTTATTCTGTAACTGAATGTATCAAAAGAGTAGTAATTTAGATAATGTGGCAAGATAGATCAGTCTATATTTTTAAGTCAGTAGCTTTCTCAAGTATATTTTAAGTAGCTAAGAGGCTTTGGGAATATTAATTTGTGTCTTGAATATTAGTACTAAGTAAAAATTCTAAGTCACTTTTTTCTTTTGCAATATTCATAGCATGATATTAACAAAGAAGAAAAGAAATTCTAAAAAGCTTGAATAATAATAGATAACCAGAGGATTGAATTTAAAACAACTCAAAATTGATTTCAGTGGAAATATTTACATATGGGGAAATGGAATATAATATTGAATACAAACAGCAGAACAATATAAAGAAAAGATGTTAACAACATAGGTATGTATTATGTTTTTAGCTTGTAGTACAGTGCATTTTTATATATGTGTATGTGTTTTATGAGTTATTTAACAGACTAATGTCACAAAATTCCAACATAGAAAATGTGTCATGTGGAAAATATTTAGTGCTTGCTTTGAAATTTAAATATTTATTTTTATACCAATTGATTCAAATGTCATTAAAGACTTTAGAAAGTATTCTCAAATAAATAATATTGCCTCTTTTATATTTGTATCTAACCTGAATACTTTTCTGGTAACTTAGCGAGGTCAATATCATTACCACAAAGACCTGTAGGTAGGAAACTGGGTATAAAATTCTGAAACTTAGTAACTGACAGGGCATTCACCCTTTGTTTTTTGATTTATTTATATCCTTTTTTATGCTTATTTTTTTTGACCAGGGAAACCCTAAAATAAAACTGAAAATCAAATGTAGTTAAACCAAATGAACAAAAGTACTAAGAAGTGCAGAATATTCATTTCATTAAAGAAAATTGTAGTTTATATGATTATTGCCTTCTGGGTTCATCTACAGAACTTAAACTACTTCAGTATGTATTTCAGAACCCAGATTGTCACTTTGTGGTATATTATTATAAGACTTTCCAGGTTCTTCATTCCAGTGTGTATGACCAGGTGAGCATATTTCTACACCCTAGGTGTCCTAAAATATTTTGCAATAAAAGACAGTTTAAAAAATAAATGAGTAATATTAATAAATTAAATTAAAGTAAATCAAAATCAATTCCCAGTAACTTGAACACTAGTCACCAATCCTTCACTTTCTTCTTTCAAATGTGGTTGTTATCAGTGCTTGAATCAGTTTCCAATGTATGAATAAATGAAGGATCTTTCCATAGGGCTTTGATACCATGGCACACTTTATTTGTTCCACCTATAGCTTTTGAGAGACCCAGAGGACCAGTCATTTTAACTCTGAAATCAACTCCTATTTTGCAGCATGTATCCTGATTTTATCTAAAAATGAGAAGAGAAAATAACAAAGTTGAATGCAGTAAGAAATTGGATAAAGCATTTATTTTAGAATTTATTTCTGCACACTTAAAAGCTTAGAACAGTTAGAGATGTTAATGAAGTTAGAAATATCTATCCTGTAAACTAAATGGTAGTCAAATCTTGATAGCCTGGTATATTGTAAAAGGTGCCATTGAGAGGTTAGTACAGTTGATGTAAAAAAGGTTTTGGGGAAGCACAATCACAATCTCATAATTTGAATGATAGGGAATTGAGGAAAAATCTGTTAGGGACAAGACAGCAGTCACTGATGAAGGAAGAGGTTAGTTAGCATACACTTTTAAAGGTTATTATTAGACTTTCAGTTCTTAACATGCTTTTGATAGATTCTTTAAATTAGCACCAATTTTATGTGAAAAGAGGGAGACTTGAAACTATCTAATTTCTAAAATATTATTCAAATTTTTTCAATGCCATTCATCAGTCTTCTAATTAACATATGAATTATATAATAAAACAAAAGTTAAGGCCAGGTGTAGCGCTGCATGCTTGCAATTGCAGCAGCTCAGTAGAGTGAGACAGGAGGATCCCACGTTTAAGCACAGCCTCAACAATTTAGGGAGGCCCTAAACAATTTAATGAGACCCTGTCTCAAAATAAAAAATAAAAAGGACTAGGCATGTATTTCAATGATAAGTTGTCCCTGGGTTCAATTCCCATTACCCCTACCCACCTGTCAATATCCTTAAGAATGTAAAAATAAATTTTACAATAAATATTTAAATATTGCTTAAAATTAACTAAAATTGTCAAGACCAAAACCACAAATCTAATGAACTAAATTATATTGAGTCTCTTAGATATTATAAACTCAGGCAAATACCTTTAATTTGCTGCATTGATTACAAAACAAATCATCACACTTTTATGAAAGCTATATGTCAAAATTTTGCTAATCTGAATTTGAATATTTTTTTATTTCCTGATTTCCTCTTGCTTTATTTGCTCTATATTGACACCCTATAATCTTTAAGATTTATTATGTTTTCAGGTTTTGTGTGTTTTCAATAATTTACCAGTTGCAAAGGAGGCAACAGTCAATCACAAAGTAGAGAGGTTAGGAAGAATTGTTGGGTGATGTATTGATTGTGGAACTGAACAAAACACCTATTTGTACAATTGGAGAAGACTCAAATCCAAGCCAGTGATTATTCTTCTATATCTTCCCTTCTGTATTTTAATAGTTGTATCTCTTGACATGATGTGCAACTTTAATACCTTCTCTTTTACAGGTTTTTCTTTATTACACCATATTTTCTTTCTCATAAATTGTGGAATTTTTCCCCCGAACTTCACTTGGTCAACATTATTTAGTGCATCTTCCTGGAACGGTGGTGTATTGACTTAGTACATGGATGTGGTTGAAAATTCAAAAACACTGCCAGCTTCTCCTAACAAGTAGTGTCATCAAGACTTTTCATCTGCCAGTGGTGTTAGGGATCTGTAGCATATTTATTACCTTAAACACAGCTTTGGTGGTTCACATGGGGAAGGAAGATAACCTGTTTCCTAAAATGTGGGGACTTTACTTAAAGCATTGGGACAAATATTCAGTTTTGTGAAGGGCTTAAAATTGCCTAGTTTTGTTGTTATTATCATAGTTCACTTGCTATTTTTTGTCTTAATCTCTGAACAAAATTTCATTGGTATTGATCATTCTATATGAATTTTCAAAAATATACTGTAATCTTCATGTTACACCTTCATTTATTCCTTCATTCTTAGACTAGTCTATAAATGTGAGCAAATTTTCTGTTTTCCAATTGTGATTTTTACAGGAAATATTATCTGTCGTTTCAAATGCTCTTTCTATGTTTTAGTGTTCTCATTCTTGGCATCTTTTATATACTTCTACACTCTGTTGTTTGCTTAAGTGTCTTTACTGTGTCAATATATTTATCTCAGGGATGTCAACTCTGTTCTCTTGACATTACTCTTTTTTTTAAGTTTTTATCATTTCTGTAATGATACTGCTTTAGATTTCAATATTTTTCCTTGACTTCAGATTTTCCTTTAATCTAATTGAAGTATCTTATTTTATATTCAATTTTCTTTTTGTTTATTTTGTATTCTACATAATTAT
Source organism: Aplodontia rufa (assembly GCA_004027875.1). Classification (NCBI taxonomy): domain Eukaryota; kingdom Metazoa; phylum Chordata; class Mammalia; order Rodentia; family Aplodontiidae; genus Aplodontia; species Aplodontia rufa. Next base: position 47,496 of record PVKS010008139.1, read on the forward strand.
GATGTGAACCTATTTGTATGTTTCAGTATTTTTTCCTTAGAGGATATGAGAATACAGAAGGTCCCCTACTTATAGTAACTCCACTTATGGATAATTTTTACTTTATAATGGGGCAAAAGCAATATATATCCCATAGATGCCATACTAAAATGTAGAGTAAATTATGTTTCAACTTAAATTGTTCATTACTTAGAGTAAGTATTGGTACAAAACCTCATGACAGGTCTTGGGACATCTGTTATATACTGGGTGTGATCTGTTATGTACTCAGTGTATGTGTGTTTGTATGTGTGTATGTTCTTCCCAAACATTATGTATTGTAATTTCTTCTATTTTTCATAATCTAAAATATTACTCCTCCCATAGCATTTAGGTTTTCAGACAAAATCTATCTGAGCCTTCTCAGTGTTCATATGAGATATAGATGAATTTTATTCTACCTCATATCCATTTCATGTAGAATTTGTTTTTGCTTTAAAAGTTTATTTTAAAGATGAGCTGAGATGAGATGAAGAAGAATCTATAGGAACAGCATTTGATGGCTCAAGACTCGGCTTATTTGTATATTCTTGCATTTTATTTGTGTGCTCCTAAAGGAAATGTAAGGAGTATTTGCTCCTTGATTCCTAGTTGTTTCTTTCTTATCTCTCTGCACACATTTTCTCAAAGGTTGCAGCACTTATCTATATTTCTGCCTTTCATTAAGACTTACTAAAAGAACCACTTAAAAAAAATTTACTGCACTATTTGTTTCAATTTCATATATATGTACACACATATAATATTTGCTTATGCTTATTTCAGGAGGATAATTTACACTTGTACTATTACCAAAAATATATTTCCCCTTTTTATATTTTTAAGTTATTTGTTAATACAGTTATAATTTGCCCTAAGAAGGTGGGAGTGGTGGTGCTCACCTATAATCCCAGAATCCAGAGGCTGAGGCAGGAGGATCACAAGTTCACAGTCAGCCTCAGCAACTTGGTGAGGCCCTAAGCAAATTAACAAAACCCTTTCTTAAGGTGAAGTGCTTCTGCGTTCAATCCCTGGTACAAAAACAAAATAGCCCTAAGAAAAATTTTGATTAAAATTACTTTGACTGAATTTGAAAGAAACGAGCATTGAAATTTGATTGTACAAGAAGTCACCTGTTCAACATCTTTCCACTTCAAAGCATGCCCAACACACTTTTAAAAAAATCTCATACAAGTGGTAATTAAAGTTTATCTGGAGATTTAAAGCAAGGAGAAGTTCCACCACATTGTCTTGTGAGGTAGCAGGTTCATATCTTTGGAAGGTCTGTTAAGAAATGGTTTGCGGCAGGCATATATCATGTGCAGCTAGGCTGAAGGACCAGTGAACTCATTTATGCTGCTTCTCTTGGCCTGAGACACCACAGCCAGGGCCAGTCAGTCCCAGAAAATCCAGCAACTGCTGCAGGTAGACACATGTGGGCCACCGAGGTGTCCTGGTCCACGAGGAGGTTGTAGCAGACCAAAGCAGCTTAGGCTGAAAGCACACACCAGTGCCTTCAGAGAGAGGAGGAGTGCAAGGTCCAGGCAGCTGGGCCCTGGGATCCCACAGTAGCTGCAGCACTGAAGTGAAGGAGACCCAGTGAAGGTGGCCCACCTCCAGACCCACTTCCTGCTGAACAGGGATGTCCGACCTGATAATCTCTTGACCTTCACAACCTTTGGCAGGAAATCCATGAAAACTACACATGGAAATATAGGAGAAAGAAGTGTCAGTTTCAAAATCTGGCATCTTATGTATTTTATTCCATATTTTTCATTGGTGCATTAATAGTTATATGTGCCAGTGGTAGGATTGTTGCTGCATGGTCAAACATACACATGATGAAACAATACCATTTGGTCAACGCCATTCCCCTGCAGTCCCATTTTCCTCTGCTGCTCCCTTCCCCCATCCCTTTCCTCTAATCTACTGAACTCCCCTCTATTTTCATGAGATTTCTGCCCTTCTTTCTTTTCTTTTGTCTTCTCAAGCTTCCACATATGAAAAAACGTGATCCTTGACTGAGTTTGCCTTATTTTGCTTAGCACTTATGTTTTAAATGCCGTCATGGAATATGAAGGTTTAGCAAAGCTCAAGTTAAAATCCTATGAAAAGATATTAAGTTATTTGTGTATGTTTCATAAGAGGCCCTATTGCTTTCTGGAAAGAAGCATGTCTAATTTCTTTGTAAAATATCATACTTACTAAAGATTTTTTACTTTACTTCATATTTATTAGAAATATAATAAAAATATATTGTTTATTTTCCTAAGCATTTTAGCTCAAATAATGTATGTGTATATGTATGTGTGTGTGTGTATATTGCATATATGTATGTGAGTGCAATGTTTATGTGTGTGTGTGTGTATTGCAAGAGACAGAGAGATAAAGGTTTTTGAATATTAAACTGGCATTTGTCTTCATCTCAAAACCACAAATCATATCTTTCTCTCTCTCTCTAAATACATACAATTCCTTTCCTACAAAAATCTCATAACATTTAAAATTTGCTAACCATGATCACAAATGTTATGGTAAACACTGAAAATTCTTGCCATGCATACAAATTGGTTTTGCTCCTTAAATATCTTGAAATAAAGCAAAGATAATCACACACTGCATTATTGGGCTGATCAACAGAGAATGAGATAATTATCTCAAAATTCAATACATTATCTATATTATGTACATTATCTCAAAATTAGAAAAAAATCATCCCTATTGAGAGGCATGGAAGGAAGGGATTAATCAAACCAGGAAATAAATATAAATAAACCAGAAAACATTTTTAAAATTTCACATAGTGCCTCATCCAAAAATTACCACATATAACTTTTTCTTTTATACCAAAAGAAGAAAAACTCTATGCTAATTTTCATTATTTCAGTAATAAGACATATTACAGTGTCAGTGACGTTAAAATGTTGGAAATGTGCAAGTAGGGATTTATACTGTGTGACACTTCACATTTCACAGATGTAGTAGGTCTGAGTATGGTTACCTTTTATTCCCTTGTTCTGCTTGCTGAACAAGGGCAATGAACAAAGGTGGAATCTTTATTCTAAATGATCTAATACTATTGATGAAACATAGGGGACATTCACTGGGAGAGAAAGTAGCAAAAGGAGGAAATGATTAATTGTGAGTAAGGTCAGCAGATAGGGTCAAAAGAGGTTTTAAAAATAGAAAATACTTAACCTGAGATATAGTAATAGAAAATCTTTCCAAGGCTGAGGGAACTTCTAGAGTCAGGGAGACATGAACAGATTGATGTACTCAGAAGAAAATGCACTATTTCATATTCCTGCAGCATAAACTCAAGTGGAATGGTGTGGAAAGGAGATCGTCTAATACCAGATCAAGTGGTGAATTCACCAAACAAATGATTGGGAAGACAAAGCTGAAAGGTTCAGAAATATTATAGTCTTTATCTCAGAAAGGACAAGAGCAAGCAAGAAAGCTTCAAATAAATACTATTTTCATTTGTATTACATTTCAAATGTGTACCAGCAATATTTTATAAATTGATTCTTCCAACAAATTAGCTAGAATAAACATGCCTTTGGATTAACAGTTATGGCACACACTAATAATTAACCACTCAAGTTAAAATAATTTCAGAAATAGCTTTTTGCTGTTTGCTTTTGTTGAAAGCATATATACGTACACACATATATACGTATATATATGTATATATAATATCTGCATTAATATGGATAATTTACAATAAACTAATTAATATAGAAGGTTTGAAGTTTGTACATTTGTGATAATATAATATATTATTAACAGGATATTATTTTACTTAAGTTTCTAATAATCTTTTTCTAAATTTATTGAAAGTGAAAATTTTGTTATAGATTAATTTGAGAGTTGAGTCATTATACAATCATAAATGCATTTAAAGTAACAATGATATATATACACTCTTTAAACAGAATTAACCCCTAGATCCCTCCCTATTCTCCCTCCCTCTCCCCTCGCCCAATTATCCTACCCCCTCCACACTCTACATATCTATGATTACTCTAGATTATGTGTTGCTATGCCTCTGTTGGGTCAAATACAAGAAATGACCTAATTTTCACACAGGCCTTGGTTTGGCTCCAGCCTCTACAAATGAGAAAACATTTGAGTCTGGAATCTCTGGGTTTGGCTTACTTTACTCAGCATGATTTCTTCCATTCCATCCATTTACCTTCAAAGACTGCAATTTTGTTCTTTCTAATTGCTGAGTAGAACTCCATGGTATATACATACCACAGTTTTTGGATCCATTCATCCAGCAAGGGACATCTGGGTTGGTTCCATAATTTATCTATTGTAAACTGAGCTTCTATGACTATAGATTTTGCTAATTGTAACTACTCTGGGAAAATATCCACAAGAGGGATTGCTGGATTGTATGGTGGGTCCATCTCTAATATTTTGAGGATTTTCCACACTGCTTTCCAGAGTGGCTGTACCAGTCTGCAGTACCACCAAAAGTGTGCTAGTGTTCCTAACTCCCCACAACCCCTCCAGGATCTGTTATTGTTCATACTCTCATTTTTGCTAATCTGACTGGAATAAGGTGAAATCTTAACATAGTTTTCATTTGCATTTCTCTGATTATTGGAGATTTAGAGCACTTTCTCATGTATTCATTGACTTGCTCAGTGTCCTCTGTTGAGAAGTTTCTATTTAGCTCCTTGGCCCATTTGTTGATTGGAATGTTTAACACCATTATTTCTAACAAATCCAGGAAAATTCATATCCAAAACTCACACTCCTCCAGCACTCAGACTTCTTAATCACACCTCCATTCTGTATATGCACAACCACGTACCAAATTACAGACAAATCACCAGGGCAGTCTATATACACGAGTTTCTCAGGGTACATTGCAGTGTAGGGAAGGTTAGGTAATCTTTAGACAGAGAAACCTATTTTATCCTGCTGATACTTTTCTTTGTCCCCATCTTCCCCCAAAGCATTTGCTCTTGTCTTTAACCAAGTTAAAGAACTTACGTACTCAACACAGGTAACTTGTGCTTCACGTCCAAGTAGCATGATGTCTGAAGTGTAAATAACCAGAAAGATGTACAGAGAGATAGCAACACAATTGGCACACCCTAAATGATAAAAGGAAATAAAAGCATTGCTAGAAGTATTAGACAAAGCAGCGAATAAGGAAAACATTGTTTAAACTACATATTGTAGTTAAGAGTAGAGATTTCCAATTGGTTACTACACAGAAGACTCTAGAGGTTTTACCAGTTATTAAACACATCTTTTCCTGCTATACTATTAAGGAATGGAAAATTTACCACAGAAAGAATCTATAGTCCTACTGAATCCACAGCAAGCATTAAACCAAAACCCCATTTATCAGCAGAAACCTGTACTCTGCAGATCATGGTAAATGGCAAAAGTTCAGATATTAATGTCAATTCAGAGACAGTATGATAAACCCTTAAACTTTTGGTCACTTTATCTTTCTTTTCTTGTGGGTTTGACAATATTAAATGTCTAAAATTCCCTCTGCAAAACTCTTTGGTTGGATTCATGTTAGAAATATGCATCATATTATTGAACTCTTCTTTAAAAGATCCAGATGTCTCTACAATTAAAAAACAGCCACACTGTGGAGCGACAAAGGACTGGCCCTTTCAAACCTTTCTGATATATAGGCACAGAACTTTATCACTAATATCTGTCACACAACCACTTGTCAGGCTATCCATCTACATTATCCCTCATAACCTATGCTTTAGTAACTACCACTAAAAATTCCTGCATATTAAAGCATTTTAATTATTATTCCTGCCTTCAAATTTATTGGAACATTTGCATTCACTGTATATTTGAAGGTCAAGCACCAGCAACCTGCCTCTGACAATATTTATACCAATACATCTTTTGAGATTTAGGGAATTCAAGGTTATTACAGCTCCTTTTGTTGTAGTTCTAACCAATAAGTAGGCTGGGTTTGAAACATTGTATTGTCAGGTAGCAGAAAACATTTCAATCCCAAACTTATAGTCCATATAAGCCTTCTGACTTTTTCCTGTTTATACCCTTTAAGAGTTCTGAGTTTCAATCACATTGCTAATTTATGCAACTCCCTATTAAGTAAAGGATACAATGAACTAAAATAGCTGCTGTCATTATTATACCAAGGTGCTGGATTCAAAACACTAGATCCCAGGTTACCGGTAAAGACATCTTGTAAATAGATTGGGTAGCATCTGTTTTATTTTTTTACTTCAGTCTCCTGTGTCTAGCACCCTTGGGAATGTCTAACAGTCCTATATATGTTTCTTAGCCTCCTGTCAACTGACGTTAGTGGAATTCTGTGTCTGTTCTGTGAATAGGATCTTCCTAGAGCCAACTTTGTTCTCACTTCTTATAAATTGGAAAACTCCCGTGGTCATGAAAGTAATGAGGATCATTTATCATGAATTCTGCAGAGGAAACAGTACCCAAATGTATTTAAGGAAAGTCTGTTTCCCTCAGAAAGGTAGAAGTTGTTCCTCTATGAGCCAGAAAGGGGAACAGAATCCAAGATTCTCACCTCTGTCTGGGTCTTTCCAATTTTCCCTCTCCCATATCTAAGGGTCTCAAGTACTCTGAGTTCAGCCTTTTATTGACACTGCAAATTTGCAACTTCTGCTACAAACTGTTTACTGGTCCTTAGCCATATCTCCTCTTCATATGGAGGAGTAAAGAACTCCTTGTAAGTGTCACTGAGAATGTCTTATTTTCCATTTGTTGGGCTGGAACAGAGGCTCAGGGGTTAAGGCGCTTGGCTAGCAAGCGTGGGAATGTGAGTTCAAACCCTAGCACCATATACACAATGCAGTGTTGGAGCATTGAGGGCCACATGAAAAACTAAATAAAATTGATTCTTTCTCTCTCACTGTCCCTCTTTCTTAAAAAAAAAAAAAAAGGAGAATGTCTTATTTTCCATTTGTTAAATGAGTTGAATATTCAATTTTTATTTTGCTCTTTTATTTGGATCTACTTTTTAGAGCTTTTAGGAATTTCCATCTGAAAAAAATTACATAGCTATCATTAATATAATAACAATAGAATAATATCCCGAAGAAATTTTATTGCTCAAATCCTAGATTTTATATACATTTCTTTCCATGCTAAGAACAGTGACATTCCAAGGATCTCAATGCTACAATGCTTCTCACAGTTTACCAGTGTGCAATTGCCTTGTGAACCATTTTATACATAGTTTTCCAATATCTTATAATTCAATGTCATAATCCAATTTCTTTTTTTTATTCATTCAACATACTCTTACATAATGGAAGGAGTCATTGTTATACATTCATGAACACATAGATATTGACAAAGCAACCCAAGGATGATGCCAATTCATGATCCCCCCACTTTTAGTCCTTCCTATTCCCATGTTTCCCCTACTTTACCCCCCATGTAGTTGGACTTCTCATGGATGTCGAGGGTTCCCAACTGGATTGATAATTCCCTAACTCCCTCCCTCCAGCTGCCTTGCTATCCCCCCAATCCCTTCCTTCCCTCCCTGCCCCCCTGACTCCACCCCCCCAGATCATAGCCATGGTTCTCCCTGCTTGTGTAAAAAATCACCCATGTTGAGGTTATTATTTAGCTAAGCTAACTTTCAATCTGTCTCTAATTGTATTCTAGCTTCCACAAATGAGAGAAAACATTTCGGCCCTTGAGTCTCTGAGTTTGGGATATTTCACTCAGCATAATTTTTTCCATCTCCATCAGTTTGGCTGCAAAGGCTATGATATCATTCTATCTAATAGCAGAGTAGAATTCCATTGTATGTATGTACCATGGTTTTTTAATCCATTTGTCTAGTGAGGGGTATCTGAGTTGGTTCCAAAGTTTAGCTGTAGTAAATTGAACTGCTATAAACATTGATGTAGCCATGTCTCTGTAATATGCTCAATCTAGCTCTTTTGGGAAAATACCCAGAAGTGGGATAGTTGGGTCATAAGGTAGTTCCAGCCCTAGATTTTTGAGGAGTCTCCACACTGCTTTCCAGAGTGGCTGTACAAGCTTGCAGTGTCACCACCAGTGTGATCGTGTTCCTCTCTTCCCACAGTTGCTCCAGTACCTGTTATTGTTCTTCATTTTTGCCACTCTGACAGGAGTGAGGTGGAATTTAAGCAAAGTTTCTCTGATTGCTAGTGATGTAGAACATTTTCTCTTATATTTATGGGCTTTTTGGACTTCCTCTGATGAGAAGTTTCTATTTTAGTTCCTTAGTCCATTTATTGATTCGATTATTTGTGATTTTGGTGTACAGTTGTTTGAGTTCTTTGTATACTCTAGACATTAGCCCTCTGTCTGAGCTGTAGCAGGCAAAAATTTTCTCATATTCTTTAGGTTCTCTCTTGACACTTGTGACTAATTCTTTAACTGTGCAGAAGCTTTTTAGTTTAATGGCATCCCTCTCATTTATTCTTGGCTTTAGTTCTGGTGCTATGGGAGTCTTGTTAAGGAAGATGGTACCGACACTTATGTTGTGGAGTGTTGATCCTATTTTTCCTTCAAGCAATTGTATAGTTGCTGGTTTAATTTCCATATCTTTGAATAAGTTTGATTTGATTCTTGTCCAGGATGAGAGGTAATGATCCAATTTCAGTTGTCTGCATATGGCTGTCCAGTTCATGCAGCACCATTTGTTGTACAGGCTGTCCTTCTTCCACACTATGCTTTTGCCCCCTTTGTCAAATATCAGATGGTTAAAGATTTGAGGGTTTATCTTGGTATCTTCTATTCTGTTGTATTGGTTTTCATTTCTATTTGGATACCAATATCACTGATTTTGTTACTACAGCCCTATAGTATAATTTCTTGTCAGGAATTGTGATACCTCCTGCTTCCTCTTTCTTGCTGAGTAATATTTTGGCTATTCTGGGTCTTCTGTTATTACACATGAATTTGAAAATTGGTCTTTCTATATCCATGAAGAATGTCATTGGTATCTTGATGGATTGCATTGAATCTATATAGGGCTTTCAGTAGAATGACCATTTTGATTATATTGATGCTGCCTAACCAAGAACATGGAATATTTTTCCATCTTTTCATGTCTTCTACAAGTTCATTTTTAAATGTTGGATAGTTTTTGTTGTAGAGGTCCTTTATACCCTTTGTTAGACTGATGCCCAAGTATTTTTTTCTTTTTGAGGATATTGTAAATGGGATGAATTTCAGTGGAATTGTTGCTGTAGTATAGGAAAGCTATTGATTTATGAGTGTTGATCTTGTAATGAGCCACTTTGCTAAAATCATTTATAAGCTCTAGGAGTCTTCTGGTCGAGCTTATTGGGTCTTCAAGGTATATATCATGTCATCAGCAAATAGAGACATCTTGACTTCCTCTTTTCCTATTCAAATTCCTTTCATTTACTTTCCTTGTCTGATACCTGGCTAGGGTTCCAAGGACTATACTGAATAAGAGTGGTGAAAGTGGACATCCTTATCTTGTTCCTGAATTCAGTGGGAAGCCTTTCAATCTTTCTCCATTTAGCATAATGTTGGCTGTTTGTTTGTCATAAATGGCTCTTACAAAATTAAAGTATCTTCCTTTGATCCCAATCTTCTCCATAGTTTTGAGTATAAATGGGTGTTGAAATTTATCAAAGGCCTTTTCTGCATCAAGTGAGATGATCATATGATTTTTATTTTTAATTGTTTAAGAGATGAATTATATTTATTGATTTGTGTATTTGAACCAGGATTGCATCCCTGGAATGAAGCCCACTTCATCATGATGTATTAACTTTTTGATGTATTTTTTGATCCAGATAGCTAGGATTTTATTAAGGATTTTTCTGTCTATATTCATCAGGGAACTTGGGCTGTAATTTTCTTTTCTTGATGTATTTCTGTTGGGTTTTGGTATCAGGGTTATATTTGTTTTATAAAAAGCATTTGGGTTGGTTCTGACCCTTTGAATTTCAATGACAAGTTTGCAAAGAATCAGTGTTAATTCTTCTATAAAGGTCTGGTAGAACTCTGCTGAGAATCCATCAGGTCCTGGGCTTTTCATTTTTGGAAGGCCTTTGATGGATGTTTTAATTTTGCTACCTGAGATTGGTTGGTATAGAATTTCAATATCCTACTGTGTTAATTTGGAAATGTCATAGTGGTGAGATATTTGTCCATTTCTTCCAGATTATTAAACTTGGAAGAACATACCTTCTCAAAATAAGCTCTGATAATCTTTTGGATTTTGGTTGAGTCAGTGGTGATATCTTCATTTTCGTCTTTGATTTGGTTGATTTGCTTCACTTCATACTTCCTTTTGGTGAAGCTGGCAAGGGGTCTGTCAATCTTATTTATTTTTTGAAAGAAGCAATTCTTTATTTTGTTGATACTTTGAATTATTGTTTTCTTCTCAATTTTATTGATTTCAGCTCTGATCTTAGTTATTCCCTATCTTTTATTAGGTGTGTTTTTGTATTGTTCCTCTTTTTGTAGGGATTTGAGTTCAACCATAAGTGAGTTTATTTGGACTATTTCCTGATTTTTGATGAAGGCACTCAGTGCTATAAATTTACCTCTTAATAATGCTTTCAAAAAAGAAGTAGGATCAACACTACATGACATAGGAGTCAGCACCACCTTCCTTAACAAGACTCCCATGGCACAAGCAGTAAAGTCAAGAATAAATGAATGGGACACAATTAAACTAAAAAACTTTTGCACAGCTAAATAATTAATAAAGAGTGTCAAGAGACATCCTACAGAATGGGAGAAAATCTTTGATTGCTACGCATTGGACAGAGGGCTAATATCCAGAATATACAAAGAACTAATAAACACCAAAATCATAAATAATCCAATCAATAAAATGGGCTACAGAACTAAGAAGAAACTTCTTAGTAGAGGAAGTCCAGAAAGCTCATAAATATATGAGAAAATGCTCTACATCATGAGCAATAAGAGAAATTCAAATCAAAACTTCACTGAGATTCCATCTCACTCCCCTCAGAGTGGTAAAAATGAATACAAACAATGAGAGAAGCTGGGGGGGCTGTGGGAAAAGAGGAACACTGTCACATTGCTTGTGGGACTGCAAACTGGTTCAGCCACTCTGGTAAGCAGTGTGGAGACTTCTCAAAAAATTAGGACTAGAACCACTTTGACCCAACTATCCCACTCCTGGGCATTTTCCCAAAAGAGTTAGGATTGGCATATTATAGGGATATGGCTTCATCTATGTTTATAGCAGCTCAATTTACTAAAGCTAGATTTGGAAGCAATCCAGATACCCCAACATCGAGAAGTGGATTCAAAAACTTTGGTACATATATACAATGGAATACTACTCGACTATTAGAGAAAATGATATTATGGTATTTGCAGCCAAATTGATGGAGATGGAAAAATTTATGCTGAGTGAAATATTTCAAACTCAGAGACTCAAGGGCTGAACTATTCTCTCATTTGTGGAACTTAGAATACAACTGAAAACAGTATGATAGATGGCTAAACTAATAAAAATCTCAGCATGTATGAATTTGTACACGAACAGGGGGAACCTTGCCTAGGGTGCTGGGAGATGTAGAAAGGGTGGCAGGGAGGAGGGAGGGAATAGGAAGGATATCAAGGAGATTAGAGGGAGAGAGTGTGGGAAAATCAACTCAGAGGGAAGCCTCTGACCTCCATGAGAAGTCCATTTAACACAGGGATTTAATTGGGGGAAACATGGAACCATGGGGAACCCAAGGGAGAAATCATGGAATGACATCAGCTTTGGCTTGCTGTATGAATATACATTTGTTCTTGATTGTTTGATAATGATTCCCCTTTAATTGTAAATCCATATTCAAAATAAAAAGTGAATGGTTTCATACTGTCCCAGAGATTTCGATATGTTGTTTCATCATTCTCATTCATTTCTAACAATCTCTTGATTTCTGTTACCATTACCTCTTTTATCCATTCTTTGTTAAGAGGGTATTATTCAATTTCCAAGCAGTAGAGTAGTTTATGTTGTTTTTCTTGCTGTTAATTGCTAAGATCATACCATTCACAAATCTATTTCTAATATTTATTTCCTGGAGCCATTTCTCATAATTATTACATCAGTTAAGACTCATTAATATATTATATATATATACACACATATATATACACACACATACATATATACACACACATACATATATATGCACATATATACATATATTATATATACGCAAATATATATGCAAATATATATTTTATACACATGCGCATATACACACATTAAAACTGATGCTTTGTGAAAAGTTTAATAAAGCAAATCCTTTTTTAAAGTACGTGCATGATTAAAGGATTAAAATATGTGGAAGGATAGTAAGACAGAGCCTTTAAGGCAGTGAGTATTCAGATATTTTTAATAACTGGTTTTCAGGAAGAAAAAAAAATTAACTTGTGAGTATTTTATGTTCTATGACACAAATACTTTTACCGTGGCTGATTTTAAGCTGTCAGTACAACCTCAGTGAGTACAGAATTAGGAAACACTGCCCAGACCTAGATAATGAGAGCTGGTAAGAGCTATGTTCAACCCCAGCACCCCCACAACACTGCCTGGGGCAGCAACAGCAGCATTGCCAGGCTTGGGCCAGCAAAGGCAAGGACAATGAGCAGTTACCCTGAGTCAGAGGTGCCAGTTATTTAGAAAAGATTCTTTGGTGTGAATAAAGCAATCATTTCATTGAATTCTGTAGAGGGAGTGATAGAGGGAATAAATAATCTGGCAATGCTTTTTCTAACCTGTCTTTCTTGTTAATGTCAAACATTGATTGAAACTGACTGACCCCTAAGTAAAGAAAACCTGGAATCAATACATAGAGCCAGTGTCTTAGGCACAGACCAGGTAGAAAGAGAGTCAACAGGAAAAGTTGAACTAAAGATATCCAATGTGTATAAGTTTTTCTTTTGCCTTATGTATTTCACAGTTGCTTAAAATTTTTAAAAAATCTAAATGAATTTTCCTATTGAATTTTGAGTGTATTACTCATTATGATTATCTGTCCAACACTTGGCTGAAAAAATAGCTTGCCATATAGTTTATTCCTTAAAACAAGCAGAAGTTTTCTCTATCTGTAACTATTATTTGCAATCCATACCAAACAGAACTCTGGATGTTTGTGTACACATGGTAAAATTTTTTAAAAATGAGGAAAATTTTTAAAAATGTAATTGTCATAAGTACCATCATTTATCTGTTTCAGGGCATCCAGCTCTACGTTGTGTCATCATTGTAAGACAGACAACGTTATGTAAGTCTTATAACTAAATCTGCCTATTCCTCTACGTGAACTATATTCTTTATCCAGAAGAATCTTATTAGCTTTCAAATGCATCATTTAAATTTCCATATTTTTTTCTAGTTCTTCTTATTGATGTTTTCATTCTTTATAAGCTCAGCTGCAATTAAGTATGCTCTAAACATATCATGTGTTTTTTCTCTTTCTCTTAATTTTTATTTAAATTTGGAAAAAATATGATCTATGTCACCTATTCATTACATATATACTAATGCCTGAAAATTCTCTTGGAAGAATATAGATTATTCATTTAGATATTCCAGCATTAACTCTATAATATAGACTGACTAATTCCATGTTTGTCTTGATCCATTTGTATTTCTCTAATGCAACAGCTGAAACAGTAATTTTTTATTTAAGAGAGAGGGTTAGAGTAAGAGAGAAAGAAAGAGAATAAATTTTATTTACTTTTCCATCTGGATTTTGTTTCTCCAAAACTTAATTGTGTACATGGTGCTGGGGTTCAAACCCCGTTCCTCTTCAGCCTCTAAACTTAGCAATTTGTAAAAACATAAACTGTTCCTGATTCTGGACACGGAGAAGTCCATGATCAGGGCAGCAGCATGATCTAGTGAGGACCTTCTTATTCTGTCCTCACATGGTAGAAGGTAGAGGCAAGACAGGGATGAAATTGGGGGGGATACAGTCCACCTCCCAACACTGTTGCATTTGAGATTCAGTTTCCAAGACAAAAATTTGAGGGAACACAAAAAATCCAAACAGCAATCACAGGTGATTACAAATATGATCTCTATCATGTGTAAACTAACTGAAAGCCAATCTTTAAAAAATGCTAAAACTCTTCCATTATAGTTTAATTCATTTTACATTTATGTGTTAATTTAGTTATTATTAATATTTTACATGAAATATGTGCAGTTACTAGAAAACTTGGAAAAAGCAAATTGACCCTCCCATTGGACAAAGAGAATTTAAACTACTTTTTACAAAACTAGACCACTAGTATTTGGTAAAGTCACAACACAAAGTAAGGAATTTCTTACTTTTATTATCTTAAAAAAGGTTTATATCATTATCATACCAGCCCATGTCCTTCAAGTTAGTTTGCAAAGAGTAGTGACATTAACAGAATTCTGATGCAGTGCTTCCAACATGGAGTTTGAGGCTCCTCCCTTCATCTTTATCATCTCTGCAAAGGGTCTAGACTTAGTCAACACCTGTTTTGATAGTACATTCAATGTTTTTATTATTATTTATTTATTTTAAAATTGGTTCAGCATCAACTTACATACTAAAGGGATTTAATGGTTCACTTTCATACAAGCATACATATTAAGAGTTGCTTTAATCCGATCCTTGTCCAAGATAGACCCTCCTCCCCCACTGCCCATTCTCATGGCTCCTCTGTAGTTCTCCCAATTTACAGAAACTAGTAAATTACATATAAATTAGATATTGAGATTACTAGATTTATATGCCTGTTTGGATATATTTGGGGTTCTCATAGGAGTCAAATGTACTCTACAGTATTGAACACCCCCGTTTACCCTACCTCCCTTTCCTACCCCCCTTTCATAGCTATAGTCCCCATGGCTAATGCACTACTTCAGATTTGGTGGGGTTATTAAATACACTTGATTAACTTTAAATTTATCCTAGGTTTTACTCTGTCTAGTTTCCATATATAAGAGAAAACATTTGATGCTTAAGTCTCTGAGTTTGGCTTGTTTCACTCAGCATGATTTTTTTTTCCATTTCCATCCACTTACATGCAAAAGCCATGATATCATTCAAACAGCTGAGTAGAACTCCATTATATATATGTATATGTGTATGTATGATTCTATATGTATAAATATATGTAAATAATATATATAAATATATATTCATATAAATATATATATAAAATCATACATACACATATACATATACATATACACACACACACCACTTTGAGCAAAACAAAATTGCTGTTTTGACTATCTTTGTGTTTTTGTTTCTGAGGTGGTTCAAAAAGTGCTTTATTTCTTAATAAAGTCTATATGTGATGGTTATAGTATTGACTTAAACGTTGCAGAGGAGCATGAAAGTGCAGAAATTAATATTTCATAAATAATAAAAAATATTTTAGTAAAGCATAAGAATAATGAAGAAAATAATTCTTAAAATCATGCAAGAGCAAAACAAAAAATGAAGTAAGTCAAATCTATATTATAGTGGCATTAAGGTTTAGGTACAAGGTACCCCCCAAAAGCTCATGTGTGAGACAATGCAAGTAAGTTTAGAGGTGAAATCATTGGATTATGAGAGTTTTAACCTACTCAATGTATTAATCCCCTGATAGACATTAACTGGGTCATAACTATATACAAGGAGGATGTGGCTGGAAGAGCTATGTTGATGGAGGTGTGCCCTTGGGGTTTATATTTTGTCATGGTGAGGAGAGCTCTCTCTTTCTCTGCTTCCTGGTGCCATGCCTGAATTTCTTTCTTCCACCATACTCTTCTGCTGTGATGTTCGGCCTTATGTGGATTCAGAGCAATGGAGGTAGCCATCTGTGGACTGAGATCTCTGATACCATTAGTGCCAAATAAAAGTTTCTTCCTCTAAATTTGTTCTTGTTTGGTCTTGTGGTCACAGCAGTAAAAACACTCACAAGTGGAGAATTTGAAGGCATTGCCACAAACTAGAAAAAGGTAGACATGTAGAAAACAATAAGAGAATAAAGAACAATAGCATATTGTACATAGAAATAATCAGTACATTAATATTAAAATATGTGTTCTTTTTGTGAGTCTAGAGTATAAGACACTCTTTATGGAATACTCAACTCATCTACTTGACATTTAAAACATACAATCCTTTCAATGAACTGTATCTGATTGGTATGCCTACACCAATTCAGCAATAAAATTACTTAAAACACAGAAATTAACTGGCTTGGAATAAATTTAAAAATAAATACATTAATTGCTCCTCTTTGTTTAATGCAATGACTTTCTTGAGAAAGTAACTAAAACATAATTTTTCTATGACAAATAAAACCCACAGTGTAAAATCAACTGTTATATATTTTATTAAATATATGTATACATATCTATTTTTTTCTGTATGTAAATTAAGCCACCTGATCATGAATGTAAATAAACAACATTTCTACATGTTGCTCAGCTTTGTGTTTGGAAGATTAGCTATATTTATGTGAATTTTAATTTATATGTTCACTTATAATGGGTTTATTGGAACCTAATCATCACAGTTTGAGTAATATCTACACAGTCCCTGAGAGTTAAGATTTCAACATACAAATTTGGTGTACACAAACACATTCAGTCCATAATGATGTGAGTCTATCAAAATATACACATATTTCAATATGGAAATGTATATATAAAAGTTTTAAAAATACATACTTATTTTATTTTGGTTTTTCTCAGCTAGCTCCTAGTTACTTGTCCTTAATGAATATGTAATCACTGTGTCATTAATGAAAAGATGTTTATAATATATTTACTTAAATGTGTATTTGAATTAAGTCTTCCACTGCATGGTTCATGAAGTTTAATCATAGAACTGAATTTCATGACCTTGGTGAAACCTATTATATCATATTTGAGAAAAGAATAGCTATCCTCTTCTATTATGATCTATTTAGATTTCTCTTACTTTAATACTAAACTAATAATTCCGCATTCCTTTCATTAATTCTGACAGCCTAGCCAATTTTTATCTGTTCACTCTCTATTCCTCTGTGGCAATATTGTCTCCATCTATTTCTTTTGAAGGAAGCTTGCATTTTATTTATATTTTAGGCATGTTAACGAAAGTGATGGTACACAAGGTATTATTAGGGAGTGATTGAAAGACTTTGATTCCAGATCAAATATGTAAAGCATGAATATCAGAGGAAATGACTTTCCTGAGAGGATTTGAACTATAGGAACCAGGAAAACGAATTAGGCATCCTCAGGGTAACTCTGTTTCCTTAAGGATTCCTAGAGATTATTATCTTGGTTTTAAACATATTGAACTGATTTTCTAAAACTTATTTTTCTGTGCTTTAAGTTATCTGTAATGAAAAAAAAACTCAAAAGAAATATTTGGTTTCCTGGTAAGAAAACTGTAACTTCTTTAGTCAAAACACCTCCTATGTAGATATACATGATTGATTGTTTTAAAAAATAGGAGCAGGTCTAAGAATACAGAAAGGTGTAATGACATTTTCACAGAAAAGGAAAATAAATTTGAAGTCAGATTATTTAATTTTTTAACATCTCATAATATTAAGGAAAGATATAGAATTAAATATTCACAAATACTTTAAAATGGAAATTTTTCAGCCTAAGCTCTCCAGAAAAGCACACTGTTAAGTACCAGTACTTTAACAGGTAGTGTAAGGCTATGGACAGTGAGTAAGAGGACCAGCGTCTGGTCATGAATTGTTCCTGAGCTGTCCACTTCTTAACAAAAGCAACTCAGTGTTCAATGTCATATCTGTCTTTGCAATGACCTTATGAGCCATAGTAATTCAACACTGTTGGTCACTAGCCAGTGGGAGTTTCCAAGATCCACTGTTCAGAAGGGGCTTCTAGGGGTGTTAACTTCCTTGAACTTCTACACTCCCCTCTTTGAACTTTTAAGCAATTGCTTCTTATGCTTCATCTTCAACAGGGATCTCTATGACACGTGGGGAGAAACAGGGAGCAGAGGTCAGGTGAGCCACTCTTAGGATTGCTTCCTTAAGTTACGTAGCCTAAGTATCTGAAACAAATCAGTTGCAAAAACTCCCAAACGTAACTGCAAAAAAATATGATTCCAGAAGACATACTAGTAATCAAACATCTGGACTGTCATTTTATAAGATAAGACAAGATGTGCATGAAGTTATAAATCAAGAATCTGTAGCTCAAGAATTTCAGTCCAAATACAGAGATGATGGCAGACTTAAAACATAGTGATATTTTATATTCCTTTGTTTTTTTTTTTTAAAGAGAGAGAGGGACAGTAAGGGGGTGGGGAGAGAACCAATTTTATTTAGTTTTCATGTGGCTTTCATTGCTCTGACACTTTATTGTGTATGTGGTGCTGAGGTTCGAACCCTCATCCTCCATGCCAGGCAAGCTCCATAACAGTTGAACCATCATTTCAACCCAGATATTTTATATTTCTTTAAAAGTATTAACTCTTGCTTTATATCACAATCTCTAGGTCTCTGGGTAAACATTTCCACTTTAGGAACTACTGGTGATACTTTAACCATCTTTTTATTTAGTTTCTTTTTTAAATTTAATTGGTGTAATAATTGTACATATTTACGAAGTACAGCAAAATAAAAATTTAAAACATGTATGTAATATATCAAGAAAAATCAGTAAATTAAAATTTCCATCTCCTTAAACATTTCCCTTTTCTGATTTTCAGCTACTTTTGAACTCATCTGCCCTAGTTCTTTACAAAATGGACAATAAATTGTTGTAGATTACAGTCACTCTATTGTAATGAAACATGCTAGAACTTATTCCTCCTAACTGTATATATATATATATATATATATATATATATATATATATATATATATATATAAAATCCTTTCATTCTGTAGTTTTCACTAATAGCTTTGCATATGGTTTGTAGTGTTCTTTTTGATTACAAACACTGTTATGATCTTGTGTGGATTTTAAATCAGTATGATAGCCCTTCCCTAGGGAATATATGATCGCTTCTGGATGACTTGGCTTCTCACTGTGGCTTTTTATCTCTTTCTGCTCTCTTGTCCCACAGTCTTATCATCCCAAGTTGCTTCATACTTAAAACCACAAATTTAGTCTTACTTTTCTCACACAACAAATCCCAGTCTATCTACATTGCTTACTCTATTTTTCTTGATACAATTGTTATGTCACGTATCATTGTGACATTTTCAACGCATTCTTTTTTTCCTTTGTGTTTTTATTTCTAGAAAATTCCAAGTTCTTCATCTCAATACTAAGCTGGAAATTTCATTTTTATTTCTCATCCCTGAAGAGAAGAAAAAGGGAGCAATGCTTGAAACCTAAAGGAAATATTCATGTTTCTATTTCAAACCTATAGCAAATCTTTGAAGAAAATCAATCCATCAAGTAATTCTACATAAAAACTCACAATTACCAAATCTTTCTTCCAAGCCAACTCCCTCAGGTATGAGTGCATTTTGTTAATGTACTCTTTATTTTGGTATGATATGTCTTCAAATAACCAGGAACCTGTAAATTCCTGAATAATTGAAATCAATATTATATTCTTCTATTACCTGGAAGTTGATTCATTAGAAATAATTGGAGGCCTGGAGCAGTGGCTTGTTGGTTATGGCGCTTGCCCGGTATGTGCAAGTACACCGGTTCAAATCCCAGCACCACGTACACAACTAAGTGTCAGAGCAATGAAATCCATGTGAAAAATTCAATAAAAATTGATTCTTTCTGTCTCTCTTTCTCTCTCTCACTGTCCTTCTCTCTTTGAAAAAAATAAAAATAAAAAAATAAAAATAATTGAAAGATGTGCCACACACAAAAACCAAAGTTTCAAAACTCAGTGGAGAATTATTACTGTCTCCGGAGAATTGTCAGGTGCTTAACTGTTTCTTTTCACTATAACCTGCTTTGGATCGTGCCATGGATTGTTGACATTCTCTGTCTTACCTTTCCTTTTCAGGAAGAATTTGAATATTCTTAATTTTAGTTGACAATATACAAAGTATAACGAATCACTTTTAAAATCTTTTTCTTCATCTGATTTTTTATGAATCCTTCACCCAGCAAATCAGTTCTCAATTATGTGCTAAAATATACAATCAGAGCAGATTGCACCTGCAATCCCAGGGACTCCAGAGGCTGAGGCAGGAGAATAGCAAGTTCAAGGCCAGCTTCAGCAACTTAGGAAGAACCTGACTCAAAATAAAAAATGAAGAAGGACTGAAGGTGTACTTCAGAGGTAAAGCTCTCCAGGGTTTAATTCCTAGTATCTATGTAATTTTATTGATCACTCCTGAAAGAGAGGAAAAGAACATATACCTAGAAATATATCTATACCAAGATTCATTTTCTCCTTCAAGAAACTTCCAATTTTTGTTTGATATTTTAATTTGCACATACTCTGCTATGAAACTGAATCTTCAGCCAGGTGAATGAGAAAGCCTGGTAGTCCTTGTACACTTCCAGTCGCATTTGCTATGTTCTCAATGCAGCTGCAAATGCATTTCAAGCCCTGTCTTGCAGTGGAGATGGGTAAACTGAACGAAATTAGAAATATATGTGACAACTGCCTATTTTAAGATCTCTTGGAAGAAAGCAGTTAACATCAGTTTATTCCCCACCACCTATAGTCAGGGAATTAGCAGAAAAGGAACTGGCGCTGGTGGTTCTGAGAGCATGAAGATAAAGATACTGTTGTTAAATTCTTTGGGGAAGGTAATACTGGTGCTGGTCTAAGTTCGGGAGCAGGGAGCATTATTTATCTCTATCATCCTATGCATTAAAATGCCTCTCAGGCTCCCTAATTAAAAACTATTTGGGACCTAGACTTCACTTGACACTCTTTTGTAACCTATCTGCATAGGTCATTTGGTTTTTAATTTTCCCTTTTCATATTAGCAACTATTCTTGACAGTTGAAAACTTGACTCCCAATTTCTACAGCATATCTGCTTATTTTCTAAGTCATAGAAGATATATTTGGATAATAGCTAATTTTTTTAAAGAGAGGGACAGTGAGAGAGAAAAAAAAGAATCAATTTATTTAGCTTTTCATGTGGCTTTCATCGTTCTGACACTTTATTGTGGATGTGGTGTGGGGTTCAAGCTCTCATTTTTGTGCATGCCAGGCAAGTGCTGTAACCACATAACCACCACTCCAGCCCTTGGATAATAGATTCTGATGATAAATAGATGCTGGATAAGTTCATAGCTGAATGGACAGTGTTTGATTGATAGAGTATTTGGGTATGAAAAGCCATACCTCTAATCAAACATAATCCAAAAACAAGATAAAATATTTTAATATGATTATATTTATTTCATGTTATAAAAGATATATATCTATATGCACAAATATTTATATGCAAAATTAATTTATGTTCAAAAGTTAATATAATTATTCTTCCTTCTTTGGTGTGTTAATGGTATTCATTTGAAATCCAGGTTTATTTTTATAAAGTTTGATTTGCTTCTTTCAAGCCCTTGTTATTTGATTAATGCAATTTATGAAAATGTGAAATATCAACATAGTTTTAACAATGAAAACTACATAAAAGGTTATCATAGTAGTAATGTTATTTCCTATCATTTCTGCATCATTTGTATCCTACCACACTGTCAACCTGTTCTTGATCAGCTCCAAAGGGTAGACTTTTTGTTAAATTCTTGTTTGTTTCTGATTTAATCCATCTTCTCCATCTAGGGGTTTTTAAAACAAACTATACATATATATCATAATGCACACACATATATGCACAAACTTTTTACGTGAGCGGTAACACAGTACAAGTACTTTTTGAAAATTGTTTTTTAACTTACAGTCTAGAAATTCCTCCCAATCACTTCACAGAAACTTCCTCATTCTTTTTTTTTTTTTTCACATTTCTCAATTTTATTTATTTTTTTTATTAGAATATAGAAATACAGTTGAGGGAGAAACATTATCAAAACATTATCAATCAGTGTATATAAACTTTGTTATTGAGGGGAAAACCAGATCATGGATATCCACCTTGAATTTTACCTTTTGCATTTTCCCCCAGAAGAGCTCATGCATTGAATGGATAGTTTGTGGAGGAATGACATCGGCTTCTGGGATGATTCCCCCCTCTTCCCGATTTCCAGTCTCCTATGAGTTCTTCATATACCCTCCCCCTCCCCATCCCCCTCCCCACACC
>PVKS010008140.1:0-24077 GCA_004027875.1 Aplodontia rufa
TCCCCTTCCCTACACCTCCAAGTATCCTAGGGAGCTTTCCCCCTGTTGCACTGAAAGTCATTCAATTTGAGGTTTTGTTAGGTCAGCTGTCTGTCCTACTACTTCCCCATAAATTCTAGTATCAACAGATGAGAGAAACCATTTGACCCTTGAGTCTCAGAGCTTGGGAGACTTCACTAAGCATAATTCTGTCCATCTCCATCCATTTGATTTTGAAAGCCATAATATCGTCCTCTCTAATGGCCAAGTAATATTCCATAGTATATATGTACCAAAGCTTTTGTACTGAAGGATTAATATTATTATTATTTTAGTGAGAGAGACAGAGAAAGAGAGAAACAACTTTATTTAGTTTTTCACATGGCCTTAGTTGCTCCAACACTCTGTTGTGTACATGGTGCTGGGGTTTGAACCTGGGTCCTTAAGCTTGTCAGGCAAGCGCCGAAACCGCTGAGCCATCGCTCCGGCCCCTAAAGGATTATTTTAAAAATCAGAGAAAAATAGCAGAACAGATTAAATTTGTTATTCCAAAAATCACCACTCTTAAAGCCATGAAATGCAAAGTATTTTAATAATTTTCCAGAACTTAAATATACATTTATCCTAAGAGTTATTAACTATTACTTTTAGAATTGAGTTAGTTTTAAGTATTATTTCAGCATAGGCTCAACTATGAAAAGTTGCCATGTGGCTGATAACAAAAATTCTTTTTAGTCTCAGTTTCTCAAACAAAATTAAAAAATAATTTTTCTAATTTTGTTAAGGAAATGTCATGAGCCTAACTTTCATACTGAATGGGGTTCTGCTTATGTACAAAGGTATTCTGAAGAATTGGTGAGTTTTCAGAGAACCCCTTAGCTCTTTCAGGACATCTTGGTGAATGTGTTGAAGTTGTACTTCCAGTGTTGGCCTCTGAATTGTGGATGGGGCCTTCTTAAAGTTTTCTCAGATTACACTAAAGCATCAGTGTTAAAAGTTAACTCACACCCAATATCTTCATTCTTTCTTATAAGTATTATTTTTTTACTAGGGAATGTCCTATCTTTAAAAGCTTCAGTGACTGGTGTTTTCGTATAAACTTTCAAACGTGTATTCTATAAAAATATTTTTTAAAATTTTCAATGCATTCTTTTTCTGTCTAAATCATCTTTCTCTCTACAACATAAAAAGAGTGTAAGAAAGAATTAAAGAGTTATCCCTAAAACCAATGGGAATCAAATCCAGAGGCAGTTTTGTGGTAGTAGAATTCTTTGACTTTTACCCATCATTTAATCTGAAACAGCATTTTCTTTCTTTCTTTCTTTCTTTCTGTTTCTTGTTTTCTTCTTGTTTTTCTCAGTTAAACAACATTGGTTCTTAATTTAGCTCATCATATAATTGAATATCTTGAGGTTGAATCTGTATTCTTTGTAATGACTGCAAATTTGTAGAAAGGATCTTGTGTAAAAGATTTTTTTAAAAATAATATGTGCTAATGAGCTTTCCTCATTTTGAATTTATAAATGCAGTTCAATCTGTACTAAGAAGAGAGGAAATATTTGTTATTATATAGAAAAATGAAGACTCTTAGGAGGTAGCATAGGAATGCGTTTTTTGTCATTGAAAGAGCAGTTAAAATGTTCTTTCTTGGGAGCATCGTAAATCATGAAGGTTTTGTTTCATGCCACTACTGGCAAGCCAAGCATGGTACTGCTCTAGGACTCAGTGAGCCTCAGGAATGTGCAATGGTGATGATGAATAACAGAAGGCAGTATCACTCAAGGTATGTTTGAAGTGACTTTTGGGGATCTGTGAGCCAAATCAGCACCCATGAATTATGGGCTAGCAATACCCCCACCAAGAGGCAGGCCTTCAAGTCAACACCATTCATTAGCCTCCGAGTCAGTCACGGAAATGATCTACATTTCTTTTACAAAGGTTTAAAAAATATATGGTTTGTTAAAGTGCTGCAGCTATTTGATGCCATTGCTTTTGAAAAGCCTTCCTTGGTCACTCTTCTTGGTGTGATCTATAACTGACTGAGGCTCTCTTTAGTTCCATCAACTACTCAATTATTCCAGGGCTACTTTATTAGACTCTCTTTCTACAGACATCGCAGAAAGCTAATGGTGGTTTCAAAAACAATCTTTGTAGAGCCATGTTTCTTCACAGTTAACCCTCTAAGATAAATACTGAGTCCACTTGGGAAGTTTCCTATCTACACAATTACTATTCAGGGTGGTGTGCTCAGCTTATGGATGGATATGCTTGCAATCACTCTCCATGTTTTAGTCAGCTTTTTTGTCACTGTGACTATAAGACTGACAATAAAAACTTTAGGAGGAAAAGTTTGTTTTGGGGCTCACAGATTCAAAGATCTTAGTCTACAAAAGGATGACTCCCATTCCTTGGGGCTCAGGTGAGGCTGAACATCATGGGAGAAGGCATGGGTCCAGGACGAAGAGAAAGAAATTCCATGCCAGGTACAAAATAAATATCTCAAAGGTGTGACCTAATAAGCCACTCCTCCAGCCACACCCTACTAGTCTGCAGCCACAATTTAGTCCCATCAGGGGAATCAACTCACTGATTGAATTAAAGTTTCCAAGGTTTAATCCTTTCACTTTGGTCTTCCTGGAGCATGAGCTTTTGGGGTACACTTTTTTCCCAAACCCTAGCACTTCACTTATGGGAATCACTCAGTTGATCCTGGTTTGGACCAAAATGATTCAGAGATTTTGTTATATTTTTTACAATTTTTTTGCAAATTTAATTCTATTACATAGTAGATGTTGGATCACCATAAGAGATCGACTTCTAATAGAAGCAGTGGTACAATCTCATTATTACTTATGTGACAATTGACCAAGTAGAAGACAAAGACAAAGAAAATGTTTTATTGACAAAATGTGACAAG
This sequence comes from Aplodontia rufa, assembly GCA_004027875.1. NCBI lineage: Eukaryota > Metazoa > Chordata > Mammalia > Rodentia > Aplodontiidae > Aplodontia > Aplodontia rufa. The sequence goes on from PVKS010008140.1 coordinate 2,897, forward strand.
AAATAATTCAGGAAAATAGGATGATCATTGGCACATAAATCCTTAGAATATATTTAAAATGTTTTCCACTTTATAAGTTATTTTGAGGGACAAGGGAACTCCAAGGGAATAGCAAATTGCTCATAAGAGAAGAAACAGAAAAAAAAGCAGATTTGAGGAGCTTAAACTTATGCTAAAATGTTAAAATATTCAATGATAACATGTGCCTTTAAACAGCATATTCAGTGATATAAATGGACTTGGAAAATACAAATCAGGTCACTACATGCGTACAAATTATTTGTTGGAGATTCAAAAGTAGCAAAGAAGCCCTTCAATTCACAGGAAATGTGGGATCAACTATATCTATTTGTTTGCTTCCAGGACAACTTGACATTCTTTCAGATTTGATCTAACTGGGTTAACCAAGGGGACTAGAAATATTGCTGACATGTACAGATCACTTGCAAGTCTGCCTTGCTCTTATGAACTCAGTTTCAACTGGACTAAAGAAACAAGGATTTCAGAAGCACTTTGTGAGTTTTCAATTCTGAAGTTATTATCTCTGTGCTGCAAGGAATCATACAAATGAAAATCTGAAATTGGCATAAAAGAACAGAGCGTATTTCTTGAAAATACTATATGGATGTTTGACTAGGTCCTAGGAACACAAAGCTAGAAATATAAATTTCTTTTATATGCAATATGTTTCATTGAAGCCCTAGGGTCAAATGATAGGCTCTTGATGAATAGATACTCTGGGACAACTCAGAGGTCCCTTGACTTTAAAATGCCTGGATGCTATACTTAACCTCTGAACTTTCTAATCGTACACTGCATACAAGTTGTTCCCTTGAAAATTCCCATTTTTGAAAATAAAATCTAGAATTACAAAGCAAATTATGACAGGGTGCCTGTGTCCAAAGCATACATACATGCTCTTTGAAGAGGGGATGCACCTGGAAAAGGACTGCTAATAAAAATTGGGGTGAGTCGTAGGGAAATGTTTTACTTTCAGTTTGGAAGATGCGCTGGTTTTGTGTTATTGTGTCCAAATAACTTCTTATTTTCTAAATATTTCCTTTTCTCATGTATTTATTTTCCAAATGCAAATTTACATTTTAGAAATTCTTTTTTATTTAGAACTTCATTTTGCCAAATCAAAAGTTGTTCTCCAAGAGAACAGATGTTGGGCAAGTTTGTTATATAAAGTGGCTCAATCTACAAAGCAAGAAGATGTTTATTCTGGGTGTTAGGATTGCAATATGGGGAGCAGAGATTCTAGTAAAAACCAGAATGTGTCCCATATGGAGGAGTTTAGAGGATTCTTTTAAGTGTGAAAGCATAAAAAAGAGTTATTAAATGGGCTACATGGATTGCTTGTGAATAATTATGATCGGATGATGAATTTGCTTCTATAGTTCATTGGTCCATTACTGACTGGTTCAAACCATGTCATGTTTTCAGGAAAGTATTACTTTACTTAATTCAGTTTATTCTGCAGATTATTCTTCCTCAGCAAATAACTTTCTTTTAACCCATCAACAAGTTCATAGAGTGGTTACCATAGCACAAAAATGGAGTCAGAGTCAAAGACACCTTCCTGTGGACTAAGAGGGGGTGTGGGTTTAAATGTACTTCTGAGTTCTTTATTTACCTTTGGCAGGCTTTTTGCTAGGTGTGTTTTATGCTTAATGAGGGGTGATTGACAGATACCCATGCCTTGCCCATAATCCGTACTGTACATGCACCAAAGGCTCATTCTGCATTTTAAATTAGATGCATGAGAGGCGAGTAATATCTATGAAGTCTTTTAAGTAGGCCATTCTCCCTTCTAGGTTTCTAAAGTCAAACTTGGTGGTCTCTGAAACCCCTGTACTTGCACATGCCAGGTAAGCGCCATGACCACTGAGCCACCTATCCAGCCATGGCAATTTTTTGAAAAGCAATATCTCACTGTGTACTCTTCAGGGAAGTTTGCTTTTCTGATGCCCGCAAGGGAGAATGAAAGAGAGGTCCTTAACCTTGTATCAGCTCTGCTACCCAAGGTGGGTAGGCCTGTGAAAAGGGTTCCTAATCTACTTGCTTCTATTGAGAGCCAAAAAGAGTCTCTAGTCCAACCTTCTTCTCTTACAAGCGAAGAAACAGAGGTCCAAACATTTATTCTAATTCATTTAACTGGAAAAATTATAGAAATCAAATTTAAGTTTTTCTTAATTCTTGTTTAGTTCCACTACTAAGAAATTTACTTCTGATGTATGTGGGCCACTTTGTTATTTAACTGGAAAGAAAATTTTGTAGTAAAGTCATTTTTGGTAAATTATTCTAAAGTGGCACAACTTTTGCCATTTTTCTTCAAATCTTAATTAAATCAAAAATCTAACTTTTAAAATGATTACAAAATATGCATAAATGAAATTCTGGCATGCTATTGCACAGTAGGGTTCCTATAATGATAAATTACTATGTATTTCTTTTTTTGAGATTCTAGGATAAGGGGGGACTTGCTAGGCAAAAACTCTGCCCCAGCCCCTACTACATATTTTTAAAAAATAAAAGAAAGAATTGTATATTTACTATAAGGAAGCAATAAATGTTTGAGGAGATATGTTAATCTGACTTAAATATTATACAATGTATGTTTGTGTATATTGAAACATCACATGATACTCCATAAATATGCACCACATGTAATTTTTTTATGTATCAGTTACCAATATTTTTATTGTTTAAAAAAATGGATAATTAAAAAAATTCAATTCTCAGTCATCCCAGATTATTCAGCATATTTTGCAACTTAACGCTGGGAACAGAGAACTAATGACAAAATTTTCTATTCCAAGAGATTTCATGCATTAGGTGAGGCAAAAGGTTTGTAAAAGGTTTAAAAAAACCAGAAAACATACCAATGTCCATCAGTGAAGGAATAGATAAATTGTGAAATATGTATACCATGGAATATCCTGGCTAAAAAGGACGGAAATTCTGACTCATGCTGCAGCATGGATGAGCTTGAGGACATTGTGTTAGGTGAAATAATATAGTCACAAAAGGCAAATATTGCATCTCACACAGTCAGATTCATAGAAAACAGAATGGTGGTTTTTAAAGTCTGGGGGAAGGGAAGAATATGCAGTTGTTTAATAAGCATAGCATTTTAATTCTGCAAGATGCTGAAAGATGGTTAAGATGGTCAATGTGATGCCATGTTCATTTTACCATTTAAAAAAAACACAGAAAAGTAAACAACCTCAAAGGAAAGAAATCAAGTCTTATTGTGAGAAAGGATTCAAGGCCATATTTCTTTGATTTTCCTTGTTTTGCTATTCAAAGAAAATACAGGAAGCTATGCTACCAGTTGCAAAGAAAGTAGAGAAATCAGAAAAAATGGCACAGTGATTATTTATTTATGTATTTATTAAAATTAAAAAAGAATTATGAGTCAGCACCAAGCACAGGTTAAAACATGAAAGAAAGATGGCTCAGGCTGTTTTTGAGTCGCCCAAAAGCTAGCTAAAGGGTTTTGGTTACTTGGAGATTTTACCTATACAGTACTCCAGATTCCTCACATTAACATGGGTAAGTAGTAATTCTACTATTTCAGAGTGATACTTATCCCAAAGGCTCGAAAAATTAAAACATCAAATGCACACAGAAGCTCTTAACAACCTGTTGCCTAGTAAACAAATGCAGTATATATTAAATTTAAAATTTAAAAATATGACCATTTATTTTCCTTACACTATGCAATCTTTGTTGTGAATTATTAGAAATTATAGTGATCCAAACAGTGCTTTTGTTTGACTGCAAAAATATTTGACATTCCTCCAAGATGATTTTATTCCATTCATCTAAAATCTCCATCATCAGCCTGGCCCAGTGGTGCACATCTGTAATCCCAGTGGCTATGAAGGTTGAGGCAGGAGAATTGCAAGTTCAAAGCTAGCCTCAGCAACTTAGTGAAGCCCTAGGTAACTTAGCAAGACCCTGTCTCAAAGTAAAAAAAATAAAAAAGGGCTGGGAATATGACTCAGTGTTTAGTGGTTAAGCACCGCTGGGTGTTATACCTAGTACAAAAAAAGAAATAAAAATAAAATAAAAAAATCTCTGTCATCTAAAATCTCTTACCTAGCATAAAACTTCAACTGAGAATTTCAGTGTTCTTGAATATGTTTTTTCCTTTAATTTCAATACTAAACAATGTTTTGAACTGACAGAAGGAAGAAATGGGATATTCATATTTTTTTTATCAGCAATGGAGGGCTGAGAAAGAACAATTACATTTCTATTGTTAAGCTGAATGCTGGAATCAGTGATGAATGAATGATTCATTGCCTAGTTGCATTCTTTTTCTGCTTTAGAATGAAACATTGATAAGTGGTTTTAAGTCTGATACTGATGATGCTGTGTGTATAGGAACCTATTAAAATGAATGGCAAGGGGCATGAATAGGAATACTGCAGAACAGATTTAAGATTATTTCACTGTTAGACTTTGATTATCTATTTGAAACAATGTATTACAGATGTGTCGTCAGCAATTGGTGGAAAATAGGTTATAATCATTAGTTAAATTTAACTCAATCAGTGGTGTAATCAATATTAATACAAAGAAGATGCAATACTAAGAAAAGGAAAAATTCCCTTAGAAATGAATAAGAAATATTCTTCACATAATAAGAAATAAATGCTGGGGAAATAGTAGCAAAATCCTTGGGATAAAGGCCAAGCCAAACACATGCATGCATACATACATACACACATGCAGACATGCATATTTTCAGAAAAGCTTGTCCTTAAAATCTTAGAATGAAGTTTATTGATATTATTATTGCATTCCTAATAAATGATAGCATTTTAATTGGCTACTATTCTAAAATGAAAATTTACAACTCTATCTAACCTATGCCACCAAATAAAGGTCCTCAAATACAGTAGATCACTGCATTCACCATCTGGGACCTCTTCTTGTGAACCAAACCAAACAAAAAGAAAAACATTGGCAATGATGACAAGAAAGAGTCACCTTAAGTAAGTCTAGCTGTAAAATTCCCTTTAGAGCTATAAAATTCCTTACAAAAGATATTATGTGATTCCAGCTGTCAAAGACTCTGTGAAAACCCAATATCGCTCTGAACAAAATTCTATTCCATCACATGTTGATCATCTGTACACAGGAAACGAAAAAAGGAGAGGAAAAAATGTGTACATCAAAACTGTGAAAGTTTGAGAGGAAAACAGGGAGCTATAAGATAGTTTAAAAGATAAGTTCTTAATAAAATTTTATTGAATGAAATTGTAATTGAGAACTTAATATCACAATATGATACTATTGTCATTCTTTTTTTTTTTTAAGACAGAGGGACAGTGAGAGGGATAAAGAAAGAATCAATTTTATGTAGTTTTTCATGTGGCTTTTGTTGATCCAAAACTTCATTGTGTATGTGGTGCTGGGTTTCGAACCCTTGTCCTCTCCCACACCAGGCAAGCACTGTAAATGCTGAGCCACTGCTCCATCCCTATTTTTCTTTATAAATGACACATAATAACTGTATACATTTATGTGACACAATGTGATTATTCAGTACATTATAATAATCAGAAAAGGTTAATTAACATTTTTTATCTCATTACATATTTATTATTTCTTAGTGTTTGGAGACTTCAAAATTCTGTTAGTGTCAGGCATGGTGGTGCATACTTATATTCCCAGCATCTCAGGAGGCTGAGGCAGGAAGGAGGACCACAAGTTCAAAACCAGCCTCAGCAATTGAGGGAGGCTCTATACAACTTAGCGAGACCTTGTCTCAAAATAAAATATAAAAAATGGGCTGGGGATGAGACTCAGTGGTTAAGTGTCTGTGGGTTAAATCCCTGGTACACATCTCAAAAATCTTGTTTATCATGTAATATATATATTAGTTTGAGTAAATTACAGTCACCCTACTATGCTATATAGAGCATTAGAACTTATTCCTCCTTTCTAACTGTACTTTGGTATCTATTATTCAACTTCTACTCCCCCATCCCTTATTTCCTTAGGTGTAAGAAAATGTAGGGATAAATAAGATAAATTAAAATGAATTTAGTAATAATACTTATAAATATGTAAAATATTATTCTCAACAAAATGCACTTTAACTAAAAATTGTCATTAATCATGTAAATATACCCAAGTATGTTACATGCCACATGTTTAAATAATTATATAAGCCAGATTTCCCTTCTTTTTTGTATTTTTAACCTTTGTTGACTATAAAGTTCATTGCTAAAATTCTCTCTCTGTGATTTACTTTACTTTATTTTGTTTATTTACTGCGGGTTGTTATGTAGAAATGCTTTACAACTGAAAGCATCCCGTTTTTTTTATTTTGAGACATGGTCTAGCTGAGTTGCTGAGGCTGATCTAGAACTTGTGATGCTCTTGCTTCAGCCTTCCAAGTTGCTGGGATTACAGGTAAGCACCACTGTCCTAGGCTTGAAATTCTTTCTTTTTAAAACCAGTTTTGTATTATTTGCAATAAAATTAACTAAGTGTTGACTATACATATTAGCTGAGACAGACCAACTGCTCTATAAAAAATAGCTTCCAAATGTGTAAAGGTCCAAACATTTACTCACGTAATGGTAGTGGGTAGCTGGCCATGTCAGTGGGAGAGACAACTCTGCACAGTCATTCAAGAATCTGGGCTAATAGATATTTCCTCATCTATCACATGTGGTATCTGAGGTCACCTCCAGTCCAGCTTGCATGGAGAGTAAAGAACATGGCAAGCCTACATCACAACTTGAAGGACTAGTCTCAAACAGCACTTCTCACTTTTCTTCACATTCTTTGGTGTGGCCTCAATTGATTACATAACTTCAGTGCAGTCTTGAAAATACATGTTCCAAAAAGGAAGAGGATCCAAATTTTAGAAAGCAATTTATAGCATCTACTACACCAAATAACACTGTCCTATGGGTCCATGAACTCTTAAGGCAAAAATTGTCCTGATATTGCAGACCACTTAGCTGGAAGGGTAATGGCTTTTTAAAAATTCCATTACAGATACATAATTTCATTTTTATTTACAAAGCCAAGTGGAATGAATTTGAGAAACACATAGAGCGATTGGCTTCTATCATAATACATAGTAGGGAGTAAATGTCCTTTAATAACATCAAGGAAGATGAACTTGATGTCTTCTTCTGACTCCGGATAGGAGTTGATAACAGCATGAAAACTTTACATACATCTAAGGCATCATCATACACTTCAAGGGATAATTTCAAAAGAAAAACAGCAAGCCAGGTATTATGGCTCTAGTTTACACAATCCCAGCTGCTCTGGAGGCTGAGGCAGAAGTATCACAAGTTCAAGGTCAATCTGGGCAATTTAGCAAAACTCTGTCTTAAAATAAAATAAGGAGCTAGGAATGTAGCTTAGTGGCAGGGCATACCTGGGCTCAATCCCCAGGTCTGAGGATTGAGGAAGAATGAAGGAAGGAATGACAGAGGAGAGGAGGAGGAGAGAAAGGAAGGAAGCATGCAAACATTGTGGAATTGTCAAAGTTTGCTCCTCCAATAACATCTTGTCTAGTGTGCCAGGCACGGCTGACTCATTCAGAAATGGGTAGGCTGTGAACATTTGGAGCTTCTTTGAGGACAGTTTCACATTCTGACGTCTTCTGTCAAGAGAAGTTCATGCTCTGGAGAAGTCTGATGCTCTGCTAAAGGAGAGGGGAGCTCAGGCTATCAAGTGGTGTCTAAGGGGAACTTTTGATTTGTTCCAAAGCTTTATGTTGAGAATGCTAAATAGCAAAGATGATATAGTAACCTGATCTGAAAACTCTAGTATGCACTACACATTGCCATCAGGCCTGTTTGGAAACTCAGTGTTGACTCCTGTCTGTCATTCTCTCAGTAAAAAACTTCAGTGATTTCTCATTTATACTAAATTCCTTGGCAGTGCACTAATGGACTTTTATGATCTGAGCTTACTGACTCAATAAACGTGCTTCCCATTACTCACCTGAAGCTTTCACTTCAACTAGCGTGAGTTACCAGGCTTCAAATATTGTACCTTTGATTTATCCATACCCTTTACATACCATGAACATCAGACCCATTTTTCTTTCTCTCTGAAATATTTTAAGTTTCTTTCCTGATGTTTAAATCTGAAGTTCCCCATAACAAACAGAATCCAAAATGAATTCTACCCTCCTTTTACATCCTATAATCTTTATCATCTAGGTTATATTTCTACCTGGTTTCATTCTTGAGCTGTTAGCAATATGTTTAGTTTTCCCATGTTCATTTATTTTTTAGTACTAAATAGCAGCAACTAAATCTAAGGGGTAATGGATCTCCTTTGACTTTTTTTTTTGTCCTTCAAGGTGTTTCCCCTACTGAGTGCTTAATAGATGTATGCTGACTGGTCTACAGGTATATCATAATGCCACTAACAGTACTACTGAGAGATAAAAAGTATGTAACTGGGACATGGCTGGGAATCATACAAACCAATTCTTCCTCCAGTGATCAATGAATTGAAAAGAATGGCAGACTCATTAGGCAACAGAAGGACTGAGTATACACTTTGAGTACCAGCAGTTCATGAGCCATTGGTACAAAAACAGACACTTTTTGAGAAACAGTTCTTTGTCCAAACCACAAAGAAGATTAAAATAACCATCATGAGAAAAAAGTGAATCTGCCTGGTTTCTGTAAGAAAAACCAAAATGCTTTTCTTCCTACTTCAGATTCCATTCATCAGTCAGGGTTACTGACAGGCTAAATAACTGGCTATAAATATGGGATTCCCACACCCCTTCTGTGGATTTTATTAATTTGCTAGAGAAGCTGGCAGTATTCAGGGAAGCAGTTCACATACCCTTAGTAGTTCATTACAAAAGATATTATAGAGAACCCTGACGAATAGCTAGGTGAAGGAATACGGAGGATGCAGCCTAGAAGGATCCTGGTACAGAAGCCTCCATCCTTGTGGAGTCAGGTTTGCCAGCCTCCCGGCACATGGATGTTTACCAACCCGGAAGCTCTCAATTCCGAAGAGCTAGATTTTCATGGAGGTTTCATCATGGAGTTATGATTGATCATTAATTCACTTTTCACCCTTCTCCCTTCTCTGGAGGATGGAAGGAGGGGAAGGAGTGGTGGGGCTGAGTGCTCCACCCATCTAAATCACAGCTTGGTCTGATAATCAGCCCCCATTCAGAAGCCCACCCATAGTCAGCTCACTGGGGCAACGATGGTCCTATCACTCATGAAATCCCAAGGAATTAGAGTTCTGTCCTAAGAACCGCAGTCAAAGAACAAAGATGAGAACAAAAGTGCGCCTAATAACATCCAGAAAACCACAAGGGTTTTAAGAGCTGTATGCCAGGAACTGGGGAGCAGACCCAAACACGTTTCTTATTATAAATTACCATATCGCCATGCCCATCCTCTTATTGGATATCTTAGCATTAGTTTGAGTTTGAATCACAATTGGTGGTGTGGGGAGATTCTGGATGGAAGGACAGCTATAACTGATAACCCTGAATCCCCAAAAGAGAACAGTTTTATGGCCATTTCCTGCTTCAATTTTAAATGATTTGAATATTTATATGACTAGTATATGTATTACTTTTCAACCTTTCCAAGAGATTGATGATATCCTATTAACTTATCCTGTTACCAGCTGGAGTCTTCCTGTGTTACATAGGTTTGAAAGGTCTGAAAATGTCTCTGATATTTTCAGTAACTATCTGCACTGGTAGAAAGACTGAAAGGAAGGGTGAGGAGAGGAAGAAAAGAAAAAATAAGGAGGGATAGGAAAGAAAGAGGGATGAAGGAAAGATGGAAAGGAAGGAAGGAAAGAAGGAAGGGAATAATTCTTTAAAAATTATCTTTTTCAATAGGGAACAAATTGTGTTAAATTTCATATTTGAGATTTATTGTTTTTATGATTTGGGTATTAGATGTCCCACAAAAGCTCACAGGTGAGATCAGGCAAGAAAGTTCAGAGGTGAACCGATTGGGTTATTAGAGCCTTAACCCAATCAGGGCATTAATTCTCAGATAGGGATTAAGTGGGTGACACCCGAAGGCAGGCAGGGTGTGGCTGGAGGGGTGGGTATCTGGGGTGTGCCTTTGGAGTACGTATTTTGTCTGTTGAGAGGAGCTCTCTGCTTCCTGATTGCAATGCTTGGAGCCCAGCCACTGTCCTCCACTGCACTCTGCTGCCCTGATGTTCTGCCTCACCTCAAGCCCCCCAGGAATGGAGCTGGCTCTGTGCACTGAAACCTTTGAAGCCATGAGCTCCCACATAAACTTTTCCTTCTCTAAAATTGTTCTAAAATGGGTCTCTTCATCACAGAAGCAAAAAAGCTGACTAAAACATTGCTACATTTGCAGAAGTTTGGGATCTATACTGTAAGGAAATATAATGAAGGAAAGAAAATGAAGTAAGTAAGGGTGAGCCTTTCTGAGGCTCGGCGAGGATTGGATGCACACCTGCACAAGGTCAAATCACAAAACATTCAGCAGACGTGGAGGAACAACTGGCGTGAGTACACACCAGCCTCCAATCTCTCTCAGCTGGGGTAGCCTCATTAACTAATTAGAATGAGCTTGTCATCGAGGATTTCTGCCTCACTAACGAACTGCCTCTGAAGCATCCCTTTCTGTGGAAATCCTTATTAAACAAACAAACAAACAAATCCCCTGTGCTCTGCTAACAGGACGCTCTTCAGTGCTGTTTCTGTTCAGTGTATCGGCATGGGTATTCTTTGTTTCCCAAGTAAATGCCATTTCCTTTGACCTCTGTGTCAAGATTTTTGGTTAGCATATGTTTTATTCAGAAATGGAGAGGCGACAAAAAAAATGTTTTCTTAATTTTCCTCAATGACACCCTTGAATTTGTATAGTTAAATGGTAAAAGGTTGAGTTAAGATATTAAGAAATTCTTGCAAATAGCTGAGAAATGTTCCACGGAGGTTTGTCCAGTCTTTGGAACCCAAGAGCAGAGAAATAAGTTCCGAGGCCATCTCTTTCCTCTAGGCAGAGGACTCAATGGTAAGTGAAAGATCTGCCTTTATATAATCTTTACAGCCTCACCGCGCTCACTAGGTAATTTCTGAAAATTGTACAGTCTATATATCCTTAATAAAAAATACTAGGAAGTTGCTGCAAACATTCAGTTTGTAAGAAGACATAACTTAGGTTTCCCAGGTTGATATGTTAAAACCTGAAAAGAATTTCTGAGTGACAAAGAAAGATTACTGCAGGAAGCATTCTAAAGAAGTTTGAGCTCAAACAGGCCAACTACCCACTGTCCACCCCCTGAAAATCACGATGGGTACTGGAAAGAGTGAGTCTGAATTTTCCTTCATTTGTGTGTACACTTGGGGAAGATAACAGGGTTCCATATGCCCTTGGATGGAAGAGCAAAGATAGACTTACTCATACCGTCACAGGCAAGACCACTGGAAATAATTGATAAAAAATAAATATTTTTATGGGCTCACCTTTGCCTCTAACCTAGGGCTGAGTTTCCTTATCACTTGTTAATCCCTGGATTCTGAGGGAGCTAATCTGGTGTACCAAGGCTACCTGAGGCATCCTTTCTTAACCAGTACATTAGTAATTGACTCTGGTTTTGAACATAAACAAGGTGCATGCTCACACTGGCCAACTGGGTGATCTTACTGTATCTGGGTGACTCTTCTTTCACATTCTGATAAAGCTTTAAGAGGATGATTGTGGAACAATAGGAAAATACATAGAGCAAGCTGTGCAATGCAAACTTTAATTTACATAGCATATTCTGGAACATGATATCTATAAACCCAGGGGCCAATTTATATTGATATTTTTCTGAAAGGAAGCACTGCTTAGGCATTATCTCTTTACCATGGATCATTTCCTTCTCAGGAGGAGGGCACTGTTCCTGCTTAAGTTCCTGCCAACGAAATACACGAAATGACCTGGCAGTGAAGTTCTTGAAATTTTCATGCTAATGGCAGTTCTTCAGTAGATGAGAAACTTGGGGAAAATATTCCTACAGTTGAATGAGGCGTAGCTGTGTACATCAATAATAATTTCTGCACTAACGTAATTCAGATAGAATAGATAGAAGATGTACTCATGTGAAAATAATTAAGCAAGAGTTTTCATATACACTTACCTTCTAAGACCTTATATACAAAATATATCAGAAGTATAACAAGCATTAAGAATAAAATGTATTTCAATCAGAAGGCATTGCTTCATTAAATAATACAATGCAGTACTTTTTTTTAAAGAAATGAACAGTGAGAGAGCGAGAGAGAGAATCAATTTTATGTAGCTATTCGTGTGGCTTTTGTTTCTCTGCCACTTCATTGTGTATGTAGTGCTGAGGTTTGAAACTGTGTTCTTGTGCATGCCAGGCAAGTGCCTTAATTACTGAGCCACTGCTCCAGCCCCACAATGCAGTACTTTTTATGAATTAAAAAAGATAATGAAGGAGAGTAAGTGTGGGAATTTTTTTTCTCTAAATGAGGGAAAAAATGTTGTTGTTTTTTTTTTTCCTAAAATGAGAACCCTGCCTAGTATTTTGTTTGTTTGAACTAAGACTCTTTATCTATAGGTATCACAGATAATTTCTGGGTATATTAGTCATTCAATATGGAACTTAACTTCCCTCATGTACAACCAAGCATTTAAATTTAGCCTTAAAGGACCTTATCAACTACAAATAAAATTCAGGCATTCACAGTAATTTATTGCCTATAGGTTGTAGATAATGAGATTATTTATGAAAATGTTTTTCTATTAAGAGATTTGATATGAAATACAAAGATAGGACTCTTGTCTCTCTTGCTCTATAATAACATTTTTCCTGAGATAGAAATGAAACATTGATGTATCATAATTATTAGCATTGTCTCTTTAAAACAATCTTTCCAGTAAGGCATGTTTTAGGGAAGCAAATAAATTCATTGAACGTGATGGTAGGACCTATAAGAAGTGTTTTGTGGGCATGCCTACTAAACACATTTAATGCTCGGAATATATTCTAGAGCCCAGGAAAAGAATGAATATGTGAATATAAATAATACCAGATGAGAAGGTTATACCTGTTTTTACAAATACATTGCCTCCATTTCCAGTTGGGCCTTAACAATATTCGACAATTATTCTATATGTCTCTAATCCACTTTATTTTTCCATTTTCCACAATCGAGTCTTGCTACTTTTTTTCTTTTTCTTTGCTAGACATGGTCACCTCTGTTATGGAGAAAATAGATGTCAATAAACAAAGAGTTTTTCAAATTCTTGAGTGCTCATTATAAAATTGGATAGGTTTGTTAGGCTGGCTGGGGGTGTGGCTTCAGCTAGCCTGTACATCACAGCATCATGGCACCTGGCTGGGGGCCTGGCTTCAGTCAACTCAAGAGGCCATGCCGGCTGGCTAAGGGGCAGGGCAAAGGGCAGCTTGCCCAAGAAAAGAACAGCCAATCAGGGCGCAGGTGGACAAGCTCCAGTGGAATGATGGATCCACCAGCCAATCTCTGAAGGACCAACCCCATCATTAACTTCCAGTTAGCCATCAAAACTAGCTGCCTGGCAAGGTCCAGTGCCATTTTCCCTGCCTGCCATTCTCCCAGCGTGGGGCCCGTTTCTCCTGCCAGCTGTCACTTCCCATGCCCGCCCTCATTATGGCGCACAGGTGAAATTGGCCCAAGAGCAACAAATCCAATAAACATCTCCATCTGAATTTATACCTCATCCATCATTATTCCTTTTTCTTATTTTTAACAAGGTTGATTTCCCTTTTGCTATTGTCCAATTCAGTGGAAGAGCTGCATGCTTTTAGCCCAATTCAAATCCTTCTTTTGCCTTAATATTTTACCGCATCAATCACAATATCTTGGTTGTATCTTTGCCCCTCTTGCTTTAGATTCCTTTTCTAGAACACGAAACTTATTTGGTTCTCTCATATTAACAATCTCATCAAATCTTTCATATCTAAAATCCTGACTCCTCCCTTCCAATCTAGTGCACTGCTATAGACACAGGCCCAAGGCAGTTCTTGGCACAATATATATGTATATATATGTCTAAAGAGTGAATGAAGGGCTGGAGAGGTGGCTCAGCAGTGACGGTGTTTGCCTGGCAAGTGTGAGGACCTAGGTTCAAATCCCAGCACCACATACTCAACAAAGTATCGGAGCAAAGAAAATCAGATGAAAAGCTAAATAAAATTGTTTTTTTTTAAAAAAAAGAATGAATGGACATTTGATTGGAAATACTATAGATTCTTTCCAAAACACTGTGATTTCTACCTTTTCACCCAATTCTCTGAAGTTCTTCTAAAAAACCTGGTCAGTAATGCACCTGGTTACATACATATATACACACACACATCATACATACACATATATATACTTTTTTTCTCATCTCTTCTGTCTTCTGGAACATTTTAAAGTGTTAACATGCATCACTTCTTTAAAGGGCCCAGTCTTTCCAGGGTGCTCTTTTGTCTGGTTTTCTGGTGGCTCTCTCTGCCATTCCCTTTGTGATTTTTCTGCCATCCACTTTAACTGTTGCAATTTTCTTGGTGATTCCCTGATTTCCCCCTCTGCTTTCTAGTCATTTTTCCATACTTTCTCCAAATAATCTCAATGTAATCAAATGACTTCAGTTTACACAGGATAACCCCTAAATGCAGATCATCAGAATTGATAGTTCTCCTGAGTGTCTAACATGCATTTGCAATATTTTATGTGTTATAACTCATTGAATAACTTGAATACAAAATTCCTCTTCCGGGTTTCTCTATGGACAGTGCCTCACTCAGGTTAGGAGCCGCGCATTTCTCCACTCTCAACGACAGGAACTTGAAAGTCATTCTTCATTCCACTGCTCTTGGCCCTTCTCACCTCTTACTGCAATCACTGAAAATATCGCGTTGTTTCACCTACTAGATCTCCTTCTTCTTGTACTTGCTTAAAGATTCTCTACTCTTCCTTTCCAACCACACTGCTGTTGTACAGTTCTTAATCATTTCCTGTGTTGTTTACAGCCACATTCAGTCTTACTTCTCTTTATTCATTTTCCATTATAATCAAGGTAAGCTTTACAAAAATGCAAATCTATTCATGTCTCTCACTGGCTCAACACTATCATCATCAGAATAGACTCTACAGAATCTTATATGACAGGATCCCAGTCATCTATCTAGCACCCTGTGTCTTCGCCGTGCTAAATGATCCAGTCTAAGCACGCTGTACCATTTGCTATTCAGGGTACTTCCAGGCTTTCTTCTCACATTGGTGCCCTTACATGTGGCTATCTGTGCCCAGCATGCCCTCTTCCATCTTCATGCAATCCATCTTTGTTATGCTATAAGACTCAGGTCATTTGATTACAAAGCTCTTTAAAAATGGGTGGAAAAAAATAGTTCAGAAAGTTTTGATTCCTACAAAGAGTAAGGAAGATATGAAGATAGAATTCAAAGCAAAAATAATTGAAATGCATAGATTTGAACCAAAATAAACAAATTAGTGGAAAGAGATCCCAAATCTTAAAGACAGGAAGCAATATCTATTTTATGAAAGGTTATATTTTAAAACAAGAGTGGAAAGAAGACATAAAAAATTATTTGTGAAATAATGTTACCCTATAGTGTGAAAAGTTTACTGGTTTATGTAATCACAGACCCCAACAGAAAGAAATTGAGGTAAAAAACTTGAAACACAGAATTACAAAGTAGTAAATATTTACTTGAAATAAGTGTGTGCGTGTGTGTGCGTGTGTGTGTGTGTGTTTGAGAAAAAGGAGAATGGGAAGTGGGGGAGCTGAATTGCTTTCAAAATATAAAACTAAAAGAAGATAGCAATAGGATGAAAAAAGTCACAATAGTAAAAGTCCTATCAGTCAAAAGAGCATTAACAAAATGAAGAGCATAAGAAACTCATCAGAGCCAGTCACCTTTAACATTTGCTAAATCCAGAGAGTCTAAAACTGACTCACACTGTCACTGCATTAAGCAGGATTTTATTTTATCTTATTTTGCATCGTATTTTATTGTATTTTAACAAACATAGAGTAATGGCTTTAATGAGATAATGTTAAAAAATATAAACTTGCTCCTTCCACTTGAAGATTAAAGTATGAAAAACTTGATCATATCTTATTTTCTTTAAATAGTCATGGTAGTCTAAAGTCAGAAGAATAGAAAGTATTAATGCACAATAATAGAAAAAATATAAAAACAATTTAATTTTGTTTATAGAATAACACTTATTCATGATGCCCATTAAAGACTCTAATGCTTAAAAATTGTTTGAACAAAATATAAAGAATATGTCTATAAACCATGCATTGGGTCAGAGAAATCTAATTCATGCAGATATTTGCAGTAAAATTTATGATAAAAAGATTTATAATATGCTAAAGCCCTTAACATCAATATATTCTGCACTTGAATAACTTACATTACAGTACGTTATGCATTTATATTATTGGAATGACTTTGCATTTTAAATTTTATGTGACAGCTATAACATGGATATTTCATATTATTGCATGTTGGTACAGCTGCCCATGACCAATACCAACTGTACCATTAGATTGGCTTACAGAAACATTAAAATATTATACTTTACTAGTATATAAATATTAATAAAATATTGATATTAGGAGTAAGTGAAAGTGTCACAGACTCCATAAAATCAAAAGCAGTTGTAAATCAGCAGGTACGCTGGGAAAGAGACTCTCTAGACATAATGGGCTGCTCATTGAACAGAAGCCAGTTGAGTCCACTTTCGATCACTAAGGAACAAAATTAAAACTATTGATAAAAGTGAGCAATAAACCATCTGAACTATGCCTACAGGATGTAGGTAATTAGGGATTAAGTAATATGTAGTTCTCCAGAAATTTAACCCTGACTTTCACATTCTAATTTAGTATACAATTTTAAAAGCATCATATTTTAAGCCAAAATTTCATTGATGTATATCATCTATAAAAGTTTGTAAATCATAAAAGTACAGATGGGTGAATTATTATATATTGAAAACAACTATGTGATTCATACTCAAGAAATAGAACATCACCAACAATCCCAAATTTTCTTTTATTTCTTATCACCCCCTCCTTCCCAAAGGTAACTGCTAGATTGCGCTAGTTTTTTTCTGTTTCAAATTTTGCATATGTGGAACAATATAGTGTGTGTTTTCCTCCCACCCCCCCTCCCTTTTCACCCTTTTCTTCTTTCTCCTTCTCAGTTTTTCTTTTCAGACTTCAGTGTTAGTCTGTGAGATGTGCTGATGCTATTGCATGTGGTGGAAGTTTATTCACTTTTAATTCACCAGTTTATCCATTCTAATTAAGAGATATTGCATTGTTTCCCGTTTCAACGGTTTCATATAATGCTTCTAACTGAAAGCAGTACTGTATTTGTCTTTTGTTCTCATGTGCACATGTTTCCATTGGACATATATTTGGGACTGGAATTCCAAGGTCACAGACTGTGAAGCTATGTGTTTTAGCTTTCTAAAGTACATTTATAAATTTATATTCAGATGATTACTTCCTATTTTTACCAACATTTTGTTTTCAACGCTTTACAATTTTAGCCATTCTGGTGGATACATAGAAATAAGGACTCATCTGCTGCTTCTTGCATCCTGTAATTACTAGTGGGCTTGATGGTGATTATTTATTGTCCTTTTGCATACATCCTCTTTGATAGGAACTTCTTTGGAAATCTATTCATATATTTCTATTAGTATTCCTTTTCTATGTGAATACAAGCCCCTTTGTCAGTGATATTTAAATCTACTCACACATTTCCATGTAGTTATTTTATTTCTAAATACTAAACCTTTGTGAGGTATATGGGCTGAAATGTCTTCTCCCAACCTGTGGCTGACCTTTCTCAGTTCTTGTTCTCCAGCTTGTAAATAGCAGTGCTCTGTTTAAATGATCATGCTATTGACTGCTGTGCCATCATCCTCTTCTCCTGAGGGTTTTCAACACACATCGTATTTTTCACATTCAAAATTTCCTCAGTATAATGAAGTTCACATCATAATATTTTTTCATGGTTAAAAAAATTTTTCATGAATAAGAAAAATTTACTGACTTCAAAGTCATAATTATATCTTTTTATATTTTTAGAAAGTTTTGATCTATAAGATTTAAATCTATCATCAATCTAAATTTAACTTTTCTGCTCATTATAAAGTAGAGCTTATTTTTAAAATGTGTCTTCATTCTCATAGAACCATTTATTGAAATGTTTTTATTTCCATCTTTTTTAATTCTACATTTATAAATTCACTTATGTACAGGTACCTCCTGGTTTAAGAAAACATCTTTTCCCCTCTACTCCCCTACCACAATAGTCCTCTAATTAAATTCAATACAACACAGTCTACCTGGAGATAGCATCAGATTCCTTAGGCTAAATGCTCAGCTCTAGGGCTTCCTTGCACTTCAGATCCAGATCCAATTCTTTCCCCCAGATTGTGATCTGTGCTTCTGAACAACGGGCTATAAATCAAGGTTCCTAAAATTATTTCCTCACATTTGATTAATTTGCTAAAGTGGCTCACAGAGTTCAGAAAAGTAATTACCTTTGCCAGTTTGTTACAAAGGATATTACAAAGGGCACAGGGCAGGTAAATGGGAAGGGACATCTCCAGGTGTTCAGCTATCCCCAACATCTCCAACTCTGTCCCTTCAGTTTTTCAGGTAAGATTCAATACATCTGCATAATTAGTTAAATCACTGGTCATTCCTGAAAAGTTTATCTTCAGTACTTCTACCCTTTGCTAGATGTTTGGAGGGAAGGTTTGAAAGTCTCAAATACTCTAATCCTGCTCTGGTATTTCAAGTGACCTGCTCCCATTTGGAAGCTATATAGGAGTGGCCAGAGATCAGTCTACTCATTAGCATGCCAAGAGACACATCCATTTGAAGAGTTTAGGAGTGTATGCCAGAAATGGGATTGAAAACCAAAAGCATGTTTCATAATATGCCTAGATTAATCCACTGCTTCTCACTATCCCTATTCTCCCTATTCCCTCTTTAAAATAGAGCTACCTGGAGACAATTTCACAATGATACAGAGCAGTGCCACAGCAAATTTATAACATGCAGCATCAAATACAGATCCCATTTATCTGAAAAATTTTTAGATTTCTTAAGTTTTTCCCTTCCTTTATTCACAATAGCTGGGTCCAGCCTTTTTCATCTCTTAACATTTTCCATACCACCAGACTCTTCACACTTAGCAGATATTCTTGCTTTATAATTATGTAGATTAAAAAGCCATCAATTATGAACTCCTGGAGTATTGCTTATAGTTAGAGTGCAAAAAGCTGAAATAGAACATTTTCCCCACCCTGACAATGATAGAAAGCTGGATAATCTACAAAATAAGAACTTTCTGTTGAGCACATCCGACAGCAAAGTTTGTAAGATAATCAGCTCGACTGAATTCCAAAGGATGATGAGCTCATTGAAGAAGAGTTAGAATGCAGGAACCTCTTCATATTCGACAGAACCTGGGGGAATATGGTAGCATGAAAGTAGATAAGAAGAATACAGCTTAAATTCTCATAAATTATTAAGGAATTGGGCAGAAGGTATATTTGAAGAGAACAATGACTTTTTTGTTAGAAAATGTGCATGCTAGAAGAAGACAGTGACATCTATAAAGTACAGTAATACTATTATAGATAAGAAAGAATGAGAAAAGTCATCACCATAGATCTGAACTACAAGAACTATTAAAATAAATTCTTTTGACAGAAGATGAATGGTATACAATGAAAATCTGAATGACAATATGAAATAAAGATCAAAAGAATTAGAAAAATTGTTTTAATATAAAAAGATAATTGACTATAGCAGAAATGAAAATAAGATTTTGAAAATATATAACACTGAGAAATAAAATTATGATAAAAGCCAATATTGGAAATTAAAATACACTTCTATAAGATTCTTGAACTCCATATGAAGTAGTATATTAGTTGGAAATACACTGTGATAAGTCAAAGACAAATATTGTGAGCATTAAGCAACAATAAGAATAGTTTTTAAGAAAATGAAAATAACAATTTAAAATGAGATGAAATGTGGAATTAAAAAGTGCTTAATCTCAAAGAAGGGCAAGGAAGTAGAGGGGAAAACATATGAAGTAGGTAGAATCTAGTGAGATGCTAAGTTTAACTTCAAAAAAATCAGTAACTACATTAAGTATAAATGATCTAAAAACAACAATTGAACATGAGTATTGATAAAAATGTAAAACCTAAGTATATGCTATCTTTGAGAAATAGATTTTGATATGTACACATATAGAGATAAAAACTAAAGTTCAGAAAAAATAAGCAATATAAATTTAATTATGAGAAAATTTTAATATCTATGTTTACATAAAACAAAGTTGACAGTGAAAATATTTTTAGGAATAAAAGTGGGTATTATATAAGTAGAAAGTTGTCAGTTGTCAAGAATAGTTAATAAACCTTAAATATCTATGAGTCTAACAAAAAGTTTTAAAAATGTACATTCTTTTTAAGTATACAAGAACATTCCTTGAAAGAGACCATATACTTCTCCATAACCAAAATTATAATAAAATTTGAAAAAAACCTGAAGTTTCACACAAAATGTGACCTCAAACCAAGTGGAACTAAACTAGACATATGTAACAGAAAGATTCATGGAAAGTAGAAGATATTTAGTATTAGGACCCTTCTAAGCAAACTGCTGATAAAAATAAACCATGAAAGAAATTTTAAAAATTTCCAAATTAAACCTAAACAATTAAGATATCAAAATATGTGGGCCTTGTCTAAAGCACTGCTTAGCAAGAAATTTTTAGCAAGAAATAGGTATAATAGGAAGGAGGAAACACATGATCCAATCTTTCATGTCAAAAAACTAGGGATGAGCCCACCATATGATCCTGCTAGTCCTCTCCTGGGTATTTTTCCAGGGGATTTAGAATCAACACATTACAGTGACACAGCAATATCTGTGTTCATAGCAGCTCAATTTACAATAACTAAATTATGGAAACAATCCAGATGTCCCTCACTGGATGAATGGATCCAAAAACTCTGGTACGTATATACCATGGAATTTTACACAGCAATTAGAAACAATGATATTGCAGCCTTTGAAAGTAAATGGATGGCTATGGAAGAAAT
>PVKS010008140.1:24177-69775 GCA_004027875.1 Aplodontia rufa
GGGGGGAATTGGGGGTAAATCTAATTTTCAGAATCTCTATATATGCTATATTATTTTGTTAGAAGCTTGCATGATTGTTCAACACATAAATTTCTGAATAAAAAAAAGACCACAGGAAAAAAAAGTATGTCTCACCCATAAGAATTGCATATTTACTCTTATCTCTATATATTAAATTTGACAATGTTTGCCAACACCATGCTTCATTTATTTTCATTAGACTGTATTTTCTATATACTTTGTGTGTTTGCGTAGAACTCTGCCCTTGTGATTGTTCAATAAAGCTCCAGATATTTCCATTAAAAAAGTATTTAGAAAAAGAAGACCAAATTAAACTAAAGCAAGCAGTGTCTAGGAAATAATAAGGAAACTATAGGAAGAGGAGAAATTGGTAACATTTTAAGCAGAAAAGCAGAGAACATCAACAAAGTCAAAATCTAGTCCTCTGAAAAGATCAATAATATTTTAAAACTTTTGTTAAATTGATCAAAATGAAAGCGAGAGAAGAAACATTAACTTCATCAAGAATGATAGAGAACACATCACTACAAATCCAATAGACATGAAAAGACACTAAGAGAATATTGAAAAAATAAATTTATGCTACTGAGTTTGGTAACTTAGATGAAAATAACTTAGATGAATGATAAGATATAAGAAATAAAAGCATACTTCAGAATAGATTACTTGAACAACCCTGAAACTATTGAAACTAATTCTTTGTTCAAAACCTCCCAACATATTAAAGTTTAGGTGTCAACTTTTCTCGAAAGTTCTTGAATGAACACTGATTTTGTATAATCCCAGAAAGGAGAAGATATAATAGCACTTTTCCTATATACATGCCTCTCCAAATAATTCTCCAAAGCCGGTACTACTCACACAAATCAGAAAAAGAGATTACAGAAGAAAACGATTGACCAATATCCCTCATGCACATAGAAAAATTCTCATGAAAATATTAACAAATTGAATTCAGAAATGCATATACAGTACGACTATGTAGGGCTTATTCCAAGAATACCAGTGTTGGGTTAATAGGCAAAAATCAATCTATGTGACTCAACATGTCAACACAAATGTCAACACATGATTATAGGATTATTTCACTAGATACTGATAAAGCACTGAATAAACATACATTCACAATAAAACCCTTAACAATGTAAAAGAAGAATAACTAAAAGGTATGTGTTCATAATTCAAGAATGAATGATTTCTCCCTAAGAGCAGGAAAAATGAAAGGATATTTCCTTTAACCATTTCTATGATAAATTGTATGAAGGTCCTAGACAAAACAGTAAGGTAATTCATGAAATTCTTCAACTTTTAGCAGATGACAAACTTATCAGCACTGATTATCCTTCCAACCTTTTCTTATTCAATAAAACTGGAAAAATCCACAAACTTGCGTTATTTTTGAATTATTAAGTACAGTGCTTAATTAAAGAGGTTGGCAGTACTGAATCAAAAACAAGATATTTTTTCTTTCTTTATATTCCCTTGGTTCAGTGTGGTATAGAATCGTCTATTTAATTTAAAACATGCTGCTGATTTATGTAGTTAATTTTAGTGGTTTTACCTGTGTGTGTCTAATTTCTTTTTCCTTTGATTTATTTCCTTCCTAACAGCTCAATTATCACTTGAGTTTTCAAAATAATAAGCAAATACTTTGTATTTCATTGTTAGGTCATTACAAACAAATTTCCTGGATAAAATTTTATCATGTTTAATTTTCTGCTAATCTGAGAAGTGTATGCTTTACGACTGTGTCCTTATGTGTGAGGCTTTTAAAAACCTAAGTAATTTGTATTGATTTTTTTTGAATCTGCTTCTTATAAGTTATGAATCCTGCAATCATTAAAACTATCTCCCTAAACTATTAAATATGCTTGATATATTCATATCCCAGAGAAAGTAAGCCAATGATTCATTAAAAAACTGTTAGTAAAACTTGAAAATATTTATTGGAACACAATAACAACACAGGACCTTTAGGTGCATTTGTCACTGTTATTTTTAAATGACTCATTTTTATAAGCAGTTTTTAGGGTTTAATCAATACATAATTTAAATAGGAGATGTAGGAAATAAAAATTAGGGACATACTTCCTTCCCTAGATAGCACTTAACAAGTTTTATTTAATTATTCTACTAGTGTTTAGTTACCCCGAGAAAGCTCAGTTAAGAGTGAAACACTGGACAGGGGTTAGAATGCCTTTCTAGTCAAATTCATTACTTATTTCCTGTAGATCGGAGAGCTTTTCATTTCTATATTTTGCATTTTCCACAGCATTTGTTCTGATAATTGTGACTCCTAAACTTGAATATTATCTTCTGTTTTAGAAAAGCCTTTTGTATTACAGTATTATATGAGAAAGCCTCATGCTACCTGAATATTAGGAAGACAGGCAGCAACAATATTGGCCTTCTACAGCTGTCAATAGCTCAGGTGAAGGGCCACAGTATGATTTGGAACTTGAATGATCTCGCTTGATTTCTCCTACTAAAAGCAGGAAGCAATTATCTGTTGATCAAGGTGAATGATTTCCAGCATGTGAGTGACAGATACTAACACTTTTTGAACTGTTATTCCACGCTTTAAGTAACTGTTTAGGATTCAATCCTCAGTCCCAGTTGGGGTTTCCAAATCCATGACTTCTTCCCGCTAGAATGATACATTCCCTCTGACCCTTAGTTTTAAATGTTAAGAGGTCAGGTTTGTATAAATGACTCCATGCTCCTGGTTTATATGAAAAAGCCATAACAGTCAAGCTTACCTTCCAGGAATTCGGATGGGATTTCAGAGGACTGAGACAGTTAGAATGAAGGCACAAATACATGGAGAAAAGCTAAGTTACCCTCAAGATAGAGTCCTTGCAATTAACATCCCTTAACTCTGATTAGATGTGCCCTTGGGGATAGCAGTTTCTTACTACCTTGAGTACTTCTAAGTTTTCATTGAATGTCATGAAATAGGCATTTTTTACAATAAATCCCTCTTAATCCCCCATTCTGCACAAATTTTACTTGAGAAAAATCAATTTTTATCACAACTCTCATAAATTAGACATTATTAATAATTGCCACATGAACAACCAAGCTCAGAAAGGTTGAGTAAGTTGTCCAAAGCTTCCCAACTATGAAGAGGCAGATGCCCAGTGTATGGTGCATGCCTGTAATCCCAGCAGATGGAGGTGCTGAGGCAGGAGGATCACAAGTTCAAAGCCAGCCTCAGCAACTGAGCAAGGCCCTAAGCAACTAAATAAAAATGGTCATGGATGTGGCTCAGTGGTGAAGTACCCTTGGGTTCAATCCCTGATACAAAAATAAAAAAAAAGAATGATGAAAGAAGAGGCAGAGCCTAGACAGAAGATGTTAGAACACCAACGTTATTTGGAACCACTGTTTTTCAAAAGAAATGATATGAAAATTAAATAAAGTCATTGTGTCATATTCTTTACCTATAAGTAAAGTTTGTCACCACTTACCCATCAAGGTTGGTCAACTCTGGGAAGCCACCACTAGACCAATTAACTTTCCTTAAGAGTAATTTACGAAGTTTTTCTTCCTTTCCAAGTGAAACAGCAATTCCTTCCTTTTTTCTTTGGACACATGGAAATCACTCTGGTCTGCATTTCTGTTCTGAATTGCAATCCTCATTTTTATATGTTCTTCACAGATAAAAACCATTCTTACTGGGAGATTCATTATATTTTATTGGACATAGCAATGATTTGCTGACAGTAAGAGATTTTTAGATAGTAAGATCTATAAGGATGGGGGTGGTGGTGGTGCAAAGGATTCATTTTCGCATCATAAAATATACATCAATTGAAGTTTAACAGCTAAGATTCCTTTCAGCCCCATTCTGAAAATCTGAGTTTTCAGTTGTTGCATTTGCTCTGTTTGTTTCCCAAGTGTTTCCTCTTCAAGGGGCAGACTTGAGGTAAATGAGCACTTCTTCACCTTAATTGAAGCAAATTATTGTGTTTGATAGGGAAGATAAGAAACTCATACTAGTAAAAATTTTGATGTAGGAGAACATAATTATGAACAGGAATTCTTTTAATCTATCTTTGAAAGCCACTTCCTGTACAGATTTATACAACTATGGTTTATCACTAATTCAATTACATTTCTGGAGTGGATTATGTTTTAATTTTAGAATTCCTTAGACTTGGTTACAATTTTATGACTACCTTAAGCCTTTCTCAAGGGTATAATTTTTATAAAGCAATCAAGTGCAAACATTAAGTAAGGCCAGAGGTCATTCATCTTCTCCTCTCCTTTCTGCAAGCAGTACTTTTATAGAGCTTTCAGAGCTGAGGGGGAGTACATGAAACCATTTCCTTTTACTGCTGGAACTGCTTCTCCTATCAGACTTCTCATTAATTAAGCCAATTACATTTTGAATGGTACTAGAGAGTGCAAAGGGTAAAATATGAATCAATGTGAGACTTTAGTACTTGATTTTGTCCAGAATTTTATATAATTGCATGGTTCTTTCTGCTCCTAAACAAGGTGTTTATAAAACATTTCTATAACATTCTATTATTATTTTCTTACCACATATATTAAATGCTTCAGAAGTGGTACCCACTTGGAGCTTAATGGCATCTTTTATGTTCAAACATGTGATAGTGATCAGAGTGTGAAAAACAAAAATGAATAGGTTTTATATGATAAGATATATGTAAAATAAAATAATTTTCAATGTAAATATTGAACTTCATAGCCCATAAAATGGACACCAATATACCCATAATCCAGCTTAAATAACAGAGCATTATAATATCTGGAAGCTCTCATTGCATCTACAGTAGATGTGTTCCTCCATAATGATGCAGAAATACCTTGATTATGAAATGTGTGCCCACAGTTCCCTGGCTTTTTTTCTACAATTTATCCATTTTTAGGATAACATGTTTCAACAACATGTTATCTGTTTTTGCATTTGTTTAGATTGTATAGCTACAGAATGACTGCACAGTTATGCATTAGTATTTGTAAGGGATAGCTTCCAGGACTCCAAGGGGATATCAAAATACATTGATGCTCAAGCACTTTATATAAAATGGTATATAGTACAGGTTGCATACATTTTTTTCTGAAATGTTTGGGACCAGAACTACTTCAGATTGTGGAATCCTTGTATAGACATAATGAGACTTCTTTGGATGGAACTCAAGACCAAACAAGAAACTTATTTATGTTTCATACATTTTCATACACATAGTCTGAAGGTTATTTTATATATTATTTTTAGTAGCATGTATATGTTACAGAATCTAATGGTGAGAATTAGAATTTTCTATTTGCAATGTCATGTCTGCACTCAAAAAATTTCATATATTCAAGCAATTGAATTTTGGGTTCATGGAATAAAGATTCTCAACCTATACTTACATATAACATATACTTATGGTATACTTCATATCTTCTCTAGATTACTTTTAATACCTAATATAATGTAAATGCTATGTAAATAATTGTTACACCGTATTGTTTAGGGAATAATGACAAGAAAAAAAAGTCTGTACATGTCCAGGATGGTTGTAATTGTTCAAAAATATTTTCCATCTATGGTTGGTAGATATCACAAATATGAAACTTGTGATATGGAGAACAACTATATACATGTTACACTTTTTTACTCAAAATACCACAAGACTTATTTATTTTGTTACCTGGTATAATATCGCTACACTTACCATTGATTCTTGCTGCTGCACAGCACTAGATTATATAATTAGGTATTTTGTTTACTCTGTTGGTAGAGTTTTGTGATGTTTACAATCAATGCTGCTGTGCATATTCTCATATCTGTTTCCTGCTACCAATTGAAAGAATTTCTCTAGGTAAAGGATTTCCCAACTTCTTCATGTGATAATCTCCAGTTTAATTAATATGTAGAATTTCTGTTAATAATTGTATTTTTCTATATAGAAAAGTTTTAAAATTATTTTCCATTAATGTACAAGACAGTTTTATCATTTCTTGTCTCATCTTACATTGAATACTCATTTATATCTTTAAGCATTCTAAAAATTCTTATTTTAGATTTTTATTCATATTTCCATAATGGCCGCTATTGCAGTATTATTTTTATTCTGCTCTCACTCATATTGATTTAATTCTACAAGTGCTACATAATCTTCATTGCAAACTCAAGATTTATGAAGCAGTTTAAAATACATACTACTAACTCTACCTTTTTTAAAATACTACAGGTGCAATACTTTAAATTATCAAATCAGGGTAGATTTAAATTTAATTTTCACCCTGCATTATTTTTGTGGGGAGGAGGAGATGAAATATGAATTCTAACTCAAACCTACTCGAGAGCCCATATTTCTTATAAATTATCAGGGAAATTTTGTTTTGTCCCATACTCTAAGGAATTTCTGTATTTCTATACCTTTTCTTTAGGGGTTAAGGTTTTCCTCCATCTCTAAGTGACCCTTTAGTAAGAGTTTCTTTTCGTTATTCCAGCTTTATGTATTAGTTTTGAACTTGGTGTATTTTCAAACTTCAATCTTTTTCTCCTTATGGACTTGAAGATTTAAAGAATCAGGATAGTACTGATAATAGACAAAATGTTTCATCTTTATTATTTTCTGTATAACAAATAATATTAAAATTATTCCCATTATTTTTAGTATGGCACCCCTGGATTCTCAAAACATCTGTAGAGATATTTCAGAATCAGGAAAAATTATTTACATGATTGATTTCTGGTAGTTGTAGGGTGCAGAATTTTGTAAATTATTGAAATGATGACAAGCTACAGGAAATTAAAAGATAATAAAACCTCAATAACTTAGATTCCTAAAAGTCATCAACTAATACGAAATAGAGGCATTTTGAACATTTTAGGTTTTGAAAACATGTGTTCACCTCATTATAATTCATTTTTCATGAACATGTATTGCCTTCTTTCTAAATCTAAACTCCTTGGGAATTTAGATGAATAAGAGAAGGAAACTTTAATGAATTGGAGGGCAGCAAAAACTTGATACTTGTACAAGCATTGGATTTGGGTCTTGTTTTCATAGAATTGCACCCTTTTAAATGTCTTCAGCTTGAATTCTGCTCATTTCTTCTAAAATCTGGTCAGCCTGTAGCTGATGGGTGTGCAGAATATGAGGAGGGACAGAGGTTCTACTAGTGACTGAAAGCTGCCGCATCACTGCCAGACATTACTTTGGGGCTAAGCTTGCCTTTATCTTAGTCTCTTTTGAGGTAGTTACTTCTAAGAGGAAATTGCTAACACTGTATGTATATATATATATATATATATATATATATATATATATACACATACACACACATATACATATATAACACTATATGTATATAGTTATTATATATATATTTAATTTCTATTTGTCTCTTTATAAATGAAATCAGAATAGAAGAGAATATAAGCAAAATAGGTAAAAATAGAATAGTTACCAGCAATGTGGAAAGAAATCATGGGAAGCTGAAAATAACAAGAAATAACAAGCTTGCTTAGATGGATACCTAGTCTTTCATTTAAAGTCTTTTACTTAAGAAACATGTTCACGTAAAGTAGTTTTTTTTTTTAAAGATAGAGGGATAGTTAGAGAGAGAAAAAAGAGAATCAATTTTAGTTAGTTTTTCACGTAGCTGCAGTACTTCGTTGTATATGTGGTGCTGTGGTTCCAGCCCAGGTCTGTAACCGCTGAACCACCACTCCAGCCCCCTTGTAAAATAGTTTTGTTTCATATTCTCAAATAAACATAATGTTTACACTGACAAGAGAATTAATAAAGACAAGAATAGTACTTGTTAAAAAATTACTGAGAAGTATTAAATTCTTAATAGAAATTCCACAGTATGTAGGTGTTTTCAAGGCAATATATATATTGAGAAAAAAAAATAGATAAAACAAAACTTCATCTTTAGGGATAGTGTCCATGAAGCTGAGTTGACCTTATAAAATGACATTTAAATGTATTTTTAAGGGGCTGGCGCGGTGGCTCAGTGGTATAATGGCGCTTGCCAGACATGCACTAGTACACGGGTTCAAACCCCAGCACCCACGTACACAACTGTCAGAGCAATGAAGGCCATGTGAAAAACTCAGTAAAAAATTGATTCTCTCTCTCTCTCTCTCTCATACTGTCCTTCTCTCTTAAAAAAATGTATTTTTAAAAATAATTGACAGTGAAAACACTGAAGAAAGAGCATAGAGCAAACATGTAAAAGGTTTTGGGTGTAATTCTCTAATGGTTAGATCATTTCAGCAGAGTCTTCCTCCAAGCTACAGGTCTTTCTAAAAGGAAAAGGAAAAGGAAATAAAAAGTGCTTTCCTTGTTATCAGCTGCTTTGCCTAAAGTTAAAGTCATATGAACAACTGTTCTTTTTACTACTACAGCAAAGAATCTATAAGTATGACCTATTTGTTTATTTTTTAAAATTTTTGTTTCTCATGTGGCCATTCTATTGTAAAATGTTTTTAAAGAATATTATAATAGATTTTTCACTCAGTAGCTATTTTGTGTAGAACTGGATTACCATATTTTAATGCCTTGCTACTTGTATTTTTAGGAAGAAAACGTTTACATATTTATCAATCATTTCTTTTGCATAGTATTTCCCATCTCCAAATCACTTTGTGTTCATTATTTATCTCATCTCTGAACCAAGTCTATAAGTTAGGACACACCATTATTGGGTTTCCAAACCACAGAATTGAAGAATTATTTATTCCATCTTCATACTTCACAGATGAGGAGAATACAAAGATTTGCCCACAGGCAGAGAACTAGTTTGTAGACTCATTAACTTCATCATATGTTTGACTAAATGGAGGCTCAAAGAAGTTTACCAAGACAACAAACCCTTGTAACTTTAATATCCCACATTTTCCTCCATTTTGTCATGCTGGTCTATGTCTGCTTTATATTTTAGGTTGGAATAAAATTCTGATAAATCCTGCTTGATTTGTTTTTTTAAAAATTGTAACTTAATGGTAGACTGTATTATTTTCAATTTAATGTATTAAAACATTTTATCAAGTCAAAATTGGATTTTTCTTGCTATTGTTACAAACTACTTACTGACCTGAATTTTGATTTGAGAATACTATAGGAAGGAGGGTTAGGCATGTTTGAACTGAGAAAGCCTAAATCCTGACCCTTGGCTTCAAGTGACCTTCATAAGCACACAGGAAATTTCTTGGAGGATTTATTTCCAAATGACTTTCACAGAGATGGTGCAATCAAAATTGCACAGGAGAATTTGAAAATGTGTGACAAAGCAGCTCCCATTTTAAAATTATTTTTAAGTAAAAAGTTTGGCACTAAATATTTCAAAAGGATTTATTTATATTAAGAAAACATCTGATGATTAACCAATGCTAATTAGCCTAATTTTAATAGCTTCTAATATCAACACCTCAATTATAATCAAACAAAAATCCACTTCATGCTAAGATTGTGTCCATATCCTTACCTCGTTTCATTTTTTTAAAAATATTCCTAGACATATATGGAGAAATATATAATTCAGAATAACAATATGAATAAAATATAATTTCTAATAAGAAAGGACAGGAAAAGAAAATAAGGTAAACCACAAAAGAATTGTACAAAATAGTTTGAGTTGGCTGAGCAAACTCATATAATTCTATTGAAAGACAACTTTGTGAATGAGGTCACAAAGGAGCCTCAGTTGAGATTGTGTATAATCAAGATATGCTTGATTGCCTAACTTTGGAAGAAGGTATGGTTAGCATAAAAAAGAGATAACTTATCTTCGTATTAGTTTTGTTTTGTTTTTTGTATTGAGCAGCAAAGAAAAGTAGAGGAGGATATTATATTTTTTTGAGGGCTAGTTGTGTTGCTTTGTAACCAAGCATTTATGTAACCCTTACGATCTAGATGTGGATATGAGTATTTGCCTGACAGATTAACAAACCAAGCATCCCATGAATTAGCATACAGGAATTGTATTGGGAAGAACAGTTAAGGTCAATGCTTGTGTAGGAACAACAGATCGATGTTGACAGGCAGAGGAGTTGAACAGTAGCTCAGGCTTCAAATGACACCAGGGGACTCCCAAAGTAAAATGGCCATTTGTTGGGTTTAGTCAAGGAGTTGGATCCTTATGCCAATCTGTTGACCAGTTGAGGGATCCTGGCTGCCTTTGAGGGGGAAGAGTGATCTCAGGCTCTGAAGAGATTATTCATAGATAAGGGTAATTCTAAAATCTGTCAGCTGACAACTTTCTTTGTAACTGGGTAATTCTATCCCCCAGCCTTCAAAGAGATTTGAGCATCACAGAACAACATCCCGTGCATTGCTGGGACTTTCTTGCTTCAAGTGAATTCCGTAAGTTACTCTGTCAAGATCCTACTGGTTGCCTTTCCTGGGGAAACTGATGAGAGGAAGGTTAAGGGTTTGGACCTGTGCACACGACAGCAACTGTTGCACATCTTCTGCTTCTGCCTTGCATCAACTCCTCTCACCTGGGCTACTGCTTCTGTTGGTCTAAGATTTCACCTAGTGAGGCTACTCCCTAAGAAGATTCCAACCCCCCAAAATTCCAAACCTCTGGCTCTCATTGCTTTCTCAAGCTATAATGTAGGTATTTGTTCATTTACCATGAGAACTGGATAAGGGAGTCCTCAGTGATATCCAAGTGAATCGCCCTGTCATCACCATTCAATGGAAGCCCTCGCCCCTAGTGATGATGAGGTTCACTTTCATCCTGGAGGATAGATCTTTTTGTTTCTTCTTCTTTGGGCATGAGGCGCCAAAACTTCCTGACTGGCAACTGCAGCTTTAAGTTTATTTTGAATTTTTCTTTTATTGGTTCATCTCTATACCAAACAGTGGGCTTCAGATATGGCTTACTCACATATATATAAGACTTTATGCTTAATATCTCTGCTGTGACCTCCTCTGAGAAAGCATCCCCTCTTTGAGATCAAGGACTTCTAAGAGTCCAGAGTTGAAGAGAAAGGAAGCACAAAAGTGTGTTACTGGGAGTGTGGTTGTGCATGGTGACTATTTCTATCCTTGGATTTCTAGGTGCAAGGATTTTACCCACTGGAGAAAACAGCACCATATTGTGGTCATTAATTTAATGAGTATATTTGGCCTAGAAAATAGTGCCTTCCAGGCATTAGCTTTGCCTTCAAAAGGCTATTTGATAACTTTACCAGGTTAGCAGTTTCTGGATGTTGCAATAAGTGTAAGGATCCTTAATCCCATCCTTTAACCACTGCTGCATTTCCTGTGTTGCAAAGTGGGTCCTTTGGTCCGATGTTATATACGTTAATATTTGATGAATCACAAAACTCTTTAAGGCCTTGATAATGGTGTTGACTGAAGCCATGTTCTAAAAGAAGGTGAGCCTCTATTTAGACGATATAATTCCTATGAACGTAAAAAAGCTGTCTTGGGGTGAGAAAGGTATACTGACATCCAGGTGAAGTACCTGGTTCTCTTCCATAAAGGATGCTACTCTTTTGAATGTTCAAGGATAATCTCTTGCTGGCATATTGGACATTCAGCAATAGTCGCTAAATCAGGCTTGGTGAGAAGGAGCCCTTTTTGTTAGTCCACGCATAGATTCCATCGGTGTACCCTGACTCCTCTGCCAATGGAGCATTTGCCAGCATAGAGGTAGTTAAATTGGAAGCTGGTGCTCATCATCTTTAATTCTGTCTATGTTGTTTAGCAATCTTTTCTTCCTGGAGGCTCTGTGATGGGTATTCTCATAAAATAACAGTACTAGTCATACTTTGCGCTTACTCCCATACTTCCATATATCCAAGCCTCTCGGTACTGCAAGAGTCAATACATAGTCTAACCAAAAGAAACGACTCTTTCTAAACAAAATGAGTAACCAATCACCACCTAAAACTCTTATGATAAGAGGATATCCCCACCATATTGTCTTTCCAAACTACCTGTGAGCAAATTTATAATGAATCAACATATCTATGAAGGAAGCTTTCACTTCTGTTATACATCACTTTGTTAGTTGATGTATAATACTCTCCTGATGATGGCATGGACTTTTTTCCAGAATCTTAGGAGTCTGTGTTATGATTCTTCTATGGAGGCATGTCAGAAACATCACAAAGTATGTCTTCCCACTACTGATAAACCTAATAAAAAGGTCATGCAAGATGGGGAGTTTGGTTTTTGCTTTGCTCCAAAGTGCACTAGATCATGATGAATGCTCTCTAAAATTCAAATAGAGTTTTGTGTTAACTTGTTATTATGCATATAGTGCTCCTATTGTTTGCATACTTAGTGCTTATCAGAGATAAGCATAGCATTTTAGCCTTTCAAAGTCATGATGATAAGCACTATTAACTGTACACTTGAATCTCTAGATGAGATGGCCTTATTTTGTAATTTTTCTGAATAGGACTTCCCATCGGCTTTGCACATATTCAATGGATTCATTTTAACCGCTAAAATATACAAGGTTATATCTGGTAAACATTATTCTACCTCATTTTTGGCATTTCAAAAATGAATTATAGCTAAGAATAATAGTGCTTGTGAAAGCACAGACAAGCAAAAACAGAGGTCTCCCAGGACAGACATTTTAAATCATTTAATTTTTTGAAATATGGGTAATGAAATGGTGACTTGTCTCATTTTTTTTCTTTATAAGGAAGATAATGATTTCCCTGTAGGAACTCATAATGTGGCAAAATGTCTAAAGAAAGTTGAATAATGGAAAGTAAATGTATTCCAGTGCTTTTTGTCTCATTTCTAGAAAAAAACAGTGTGATAAATTATGCTTAATTCACAATTTATAGAAACACTCTGGAAAGGAAGAGAATAATCATTTCCATTAGTATCAAGTATCTTCTGAAGACAGGTATATGTCAATTCAGCTTAATTTTATATTTTATTACAAAACCCTTACAAAAAGGAAAGATTAAATTAATGTAAGACTTATCAATGTACTTTGGTATTCATGAGTAATTAAAAATGAAAAACGGGATTTTGAGTAAGACTTTCAATACTTCTATCAGCCAATATATTTCTGTCAAGTAAAGCAGGAGAAAATTTGACATGCACATAATTTTATTGTCATTTAGTTCACCATTTGCAATGCAGTATAGGAGAATATATTTTTGAAAGCATATTCTACCAAGAAAAATTAGCATGCACACTGAAATAATATTTTACCTTTCAGTCAAATGACCATTAAACCAATGAATCATTTCATATGATAAAGTACAGTGAATAAAATAAAATAATTTGAACACATGAATTGGAGGAAAATAAACCTTAGTATTCTTTCATTTCAATCAATATTCACTTTTGATAGAATTGGTCTTTTTTTACCCAGAGTCTCAATACTAGACACATTATATCATTAGATTTTTGTTTGTTACTGTGAAAATAGTAGTGAATTTCACTGTGATTCTAAGAAATCATGGTCCTTCATGATGCTTCTGTCAGGTAAAGGAACAAAGCCAGCATTTGAAAGCACTAACTGAACCGAATGATTACTTCAGAAATGTGTAAATGAGGGAGATCAGCACAACTGTCGATACATGAAAGCTTGAAAAGTATTTTCTGTAACCAAAAGTAAATGTAAATTATTATAAATCATCCAGTAGTTTTATTAAAATAGAATCGACACATGAAATTCAATTTAATTCTATTTCAAAATTATCAATTACTCAGTTTTTAGGTAGTGAAGTTTTTTGGCCATCACCATGACACAAAATCAAAACAATTGAAAAAATTTTATTTAATTTAAATAGGTCATTATTTTAAAATAATCTAGCACCCATCTTTGCATAGAAGAACTTAGTAGAGAAGATAAAGGTGTGGGTGCAAGGCACACTTTCATAGAATACCATTTCTCTGCACATTCCCCTTTAGTTGGTTTCTTGTGTATCAGAGAACATAGTTTCAAATTCTAAATGATTAGTACCCTTTGGTGGTCCTTGGCCATGCTATTATTGATACTATACCATAAGGTATCATTGACTATCCATTTAAAAGCAAATATAAACAAACATTTTAAAAGCTTTTGATTTTAACACACACATAATTCAGATAAACATGTTTTATTTCCATTTATGTATAGCTTTCTTATCCTGTGATAAAATAGGCATCTGAATTATTTTGTTTCATTTTTCTCATTTACAATCATGTTGCACTGAAATCATTTCTCATGTAACTGAGTAAGCTATTCAGGAGCCTCTTTCCAATATACTATTACACTGCTAAAAGATTTTCCACATTTACCCTTCCTACTACAAACTGGCTGCCAAAGTCCTTCGGAGACTCTACAGAGGCAGCAGTTAATTTCTATGTCTCCTACATTCAGGAGAGGGAAAGAAAGCCAGAAAAGTATTCTTGGATTTCCCACTCAGTCCCTAGTGTTTCACGGTTATTTGTTTTCTCCTAATCCAAGCTAGCATACAGGAAATACTGCAGCAATATCAGTGTGTTAGCATTTCGTCCCTGTGACTACAATACCTGACAAATACAACTTCAAGGACAGAAAGTTAAATTTTGGCTTATGATTCCAGAGCGTTAGTCCATGATTGGCAAAGTCTGTTTCTCTGGGCCCACGGTAAGGAAGCATATGATGGTAGAAGGCCATGGTAGAAGGTGGATGCAACCCTCTTGTCAGCCATGAAGGAGAGAGACTGGGGGAGTGGAGGGAGAGACTGGGGAAGGGACTTCTGGGAAGATGCACCCTTCTAGGACACATCCCCAGTGACCCACCTCCTCCAACCTTGCCCCACCTGTGAACAGTTGCCTATCAGTTGGTTTAGTCAAACTAGGTTGGTCAGATTTAGTTACAGTTGTCATAATCTTATCATTTCACTTCTGAGATATTACTACACAAACAAAGGATCTTTTGGGGGACCCTCATGAATCTAAACCATAACAATCACATTCATGCGAAGCCCAAAATGTGTTTCCTCTAGGTGTTACCGTAGCTGTACAGACATATAATTATTAAAAGATGGAGTATGTCCTAAAGTTGTGCCTTGTTTGTTCAAAAATCAGAAATGAAGTTATTAATTCCAATGGAATTGGCAGAGGTGGTGAAATGAAAATAAGAAGATAAGCAAGAAATTGTATGCCAGTATTGGTATAATTATTCAGTGACGCTGTCATGATTCCATGAGTAAGAGAAAGGGACATTTGAAGGGGTGAGTCTACTACTTACTGTACTTGTACTATTTTGTGGGTTGTTCCAAGCATCTGTTTAAGTTCTCTTGTGGCTAACAAGTCATCTCAACTTCTAGAAACCTGAGCCATTTTATTATTATCTTTCATACTAATCTGGTTGATTGAGCATTTCTGGATGATTCTCAGTTGAGATCTTTTATGTAGGTCCAGAGATTGACCTGGGCTAGGGTCATCTTAAAGCTTAAGTCTGTCCAAAAAGGCTTATTTGAATTGCTGGCAGTTAGTGCCGGCTTTGGTCTCAGAGCTTTCCCGGGTCTGTCAATCATAGTATCATTAAATGGCCTCTCCCTGTGACCTGAGATTCTTATGACATGGATGTTATTTTCCAAAAGGGAGTTTCCTGACAATGACCATTCCAAGTGGTTCAAAGGGAAGAAGAGTTGGCTGTTATAATCTAACTTGAGATGTCAAGGATTCAAGACAGTAAAGAAACAGACTTCATCTTATGCTGGGTTAGTGGCAAGTCATGTTACAAAACGTTGAATGGCAGATACTCTTGCAGTGGTCTTTTGAAAATATAATCTGAAGTAGAAGTTTTAAATTATGCATTTTGACAACTACAAATCAGTTATATTGAGAAAGGAAATATATATGATGAGTTTAAATAAGAAATTATAGCTTGGCAAAATGAGGTTATTCTAGTTGAAAAATGATCAATTATAATGATCTTAGTTATCAGTCATAATTATTAATAATGGAAAGCTCTGTGAAACATGCAGCCCTTGTGTGGGTTATATATTGCAGCATGCATTAGATACTGATTGCTACTCTATTTTGATGGCATGAATGACTAAAACCACTTGGAATCCGATTAGAAGTGACATTAAATGTTACCACAACATGCTAGAATTCTTCTTGGTAATTCTCTTGAAAACTTCTATTCTTTACATTGAAATTGCAACTTCCTCTCGGGAGCATTCTCTTTAACACATTCAAAAACATTATTTTCTTTTCTAGGGCTGACTACTTTCTAATATTGATAAAGGCATTTCAATTTATTTGATAGTCGATTCCCTTTTATTTGTGGAGAAAGTGACCAAAGAAGTAGACACATATGTAATGGCTACTTTAGCTCACAGTTTAATGTTATCTTCCCTGAAATATCTCTAGCCTTCAAGATGACCCCTGTGCCAGCAACAACTTTATTGCTATGTTTTAAAATATTAAGTGCCCCATTGGGCAGAAGAGGCACCATAAACTGGTTGTGGCTGTAAAGGCACAAAATACACTGATGCGGAAACCCAGTGCTTCCAAACATCAGATTCCTGCGTATGGTCTAGCCCATTCTAAGGTGGCGACAGTTGGGATATCAGAGTTTGCTGCTATGTATTAATGCCTTCACTGTCTCTTATTCTCCACAATCCTGGATTTTATACTAGCAATGATTTGCTTAAATTACTTGCAAAGTGCAATTCATGTCAAAGAGGTTTAAAGGTATTATTTTATAAGATAATTTAACCACATCTTTCCAAATAAACTAAAATATACATTAATTTTAGCTCTAAGAAAATGATGTGTCTCATGTCAGTAAAAATGTTTTTAGTTCCAATATTGGAAACTGTTGTAGATTTTTAAAAATAGTAATAAGAACTTACAGTTTATGTGAGTGAACGGTCTACCCGAGGCAGAAATGATATGAGCAAGACTTGGGTTCTCTCCATCTTTAATGCCTTCTACTGTGTTTGTTCCATCATCAGAAATTTTCCTCCTTGTGATTTGATTCATTAGAATGCATAGAAAACACGGGAAAAAATTTCACAAAGGTGAAATTTCAGGTTGCCAGATAAAATACAGGACACCCAGATGATATACGTTTCAAATAAAAAGCAAACAAATTTTAGTATATCTCAAATATTACATTGCATATACCTATTCTTATAAAAATTCTTTTTCAACATGATTCAAGTTTAAAATAGCATCCCACATTTTTATTTTATAAATCTGGCATACATTCACAGTAACGTCTAGGGGCACGTTTGATCATATAAGTGCACCCCATACCCTACAAGCTGATGCATAAAATTAAGCCTCAATGGAAAAAAATTAAATGATGTATAAACTCAAATAGTAAGAAATTATTCAACCTCATGAATGATAAAATACAGAAATTAACCTCAATATCACAATTCAGACAGTTCTTATATTATTGTAGGTCTATCATAATATGCTTTCTTTACAGAAACATCTTTGAAAGTTACAACTCACATGAAAAAGGAAAAATAACGGCTTCAAGTTTCCTTGCGTCAAACTTACTAAAATGTACAATGCATGGTTCAGCTTTAATTTTCATAGTAAATTATTATTATTTTATAACTTTTATATGATTCATATGTTTTTGCTTTAAATTATTTATATTAATATGTGTGGGAGAATGAAGGGAGAAGGTTTCAGAAAGTATTGTAAGGTTGTTTTGACTAAGAAAACTTAAAAATAAGTTATATCCATTTGGTATTCCCTAGGCTATATTTTCTATAACTGCTATAAATTTAATGAATTCTCCTTGAGGTGTCTTAAGAATCCCTTTTGACAATGGCTTCTATTATATATTGTAAAGGCAGGAAGCAGTTGGGACAATATTATACCTGTAATTAAATGTCAGCCAGCACTAACATTAAGACATCAAAGCTCTAAGCCAAATAAAATTGATGTTTTTGCATGCTAAGAATATGTATTTGCATCTTACTTGTGTTGTTAATATTTATCTTCAGTGAAACCAAAGACAAAATATTCTCTGTGGGAAAATGCAACATATTTGTTTTTAATGTTCAATGAACTTTATTTATTTAAAATTCTAAGTTTTACACATCTTGGTAACCCAAAACTTTATTATGTAGTCTCCATGTTGTTTTATTATAATCCAAGGATAGGTGTTTCTAAATAAGGAAACTTCAATAAAAATGATAGGTGAGTATGTATTACACATTCAGTTACATCAAGGCAAGTTATATAAACCCCATGGTCAAATAGCACCAAATGGTCTAAAGGATAATGTTTTGAAAAGAAGGAAGGATATGCTGGAGCGGTGGCTCAGCATTTAGAGTGCTTGCCTGGCATGCGCGAGGACCTGGATTCAAACCCCAGCACCACATACACAACTAAGTGTCAGAGAAACAAAGACCAGGTGGAAAAATAAATAAAATTGATTCTCTCTCTCTCTCTTACAAAAAAATAAGAAGAAAAGAAAAGAAGAATGGAGAAGGTGAGGGAGAATAATGGAAAGCTGTTGAGCACTTACTATATAAATTTGTTTTCTAGACACTTGTACTTTTATGCTTTTTCTCTATGTATCTATACAGTTTTGAAAATTACATAGCCATAATTTGATTTATGAAAATAATAAATATAGTTTGGCTTGTCAAATAATTTTTCCAACATCAAATAACATGAGTGAAAGAATTGTAATTTGGTTAGGATAGCAGAAGAAAAATATTTAAAAAGAAAAGGAAAAAGATTCAAGGAAATCTGAGAGTAAGAAAATAGTAGTAGTGTCATAATTTTCTAGCTATAATATACATCAACACACTGAAAAGATATATCAACTGCAAAATGGGACAAGAGGGAGTCCATCAGTGGTCTTTAATCTTGGCATCATATCATTAATTGTGGAGACTTTAATAGACACAGATGCTGATAGCTTCCTCATGAATTCAGTGAATTTGAATCTCTGGGAGAAGAGGGTGGACATGGACAAATAACAGGGACCTGAGCATTCACATACTTTAGTATGTTCAGAGGTTTCTGGACCCAATCCCTCACTGATACTAAGGGATGACTATAATTCTTTTAACTTAAACAACTAAGAATACATGATAAACATGATTATTTCTCTTTATTTGAGTAAATACATATGTTAAAATTATTTAAAAATAGAAATATCAGAAATAAGTAGTTGTTAGAGAAAGTAAATAATTGTATATCATATTAGCATCAATGATTACAGGTATGAAAGAAACATCCATGATTTTAAATTTTGAGTGCATATTAATTTGGTGCAACTCTTATGAAAATATATAGCAACATATCTCACAATTTAAAATACATTTATTTTGACCTATGAGTTTCTCTGATAGGAATTACACTGAAATGTATCTAAAAATACACTAAAATGTATATTCAGTAGTGTTTTTCTCCAGGACTGTTTAATAGCAAAAAGAAAAATCAGACTACATTGGGAATAGTAAGGGATTCAATTTTTGATTGAGATAATCATGAGATAGAACAAGTTAGGGTTCTACGTCCTAATTAGAAGTAGCGGAAGGATGTACCATACTCTGTATAGGGCCAGCGCTGGCTTCCATGACTGCCCTCTGAGCTGTCTGGATCTGGGAGGTCGGAGTGAGCAACAGTGGTTACAAGAAGAGTTTCTGACGTGAACATGGCATGAATGTTGTGTGGTGAGTTTGCTGTAAAAGCTTTTCTGGCATTAGTGCCCTGTGATATTTGTAGCAAGATGATGATTTCTATAAACAACAGTCCTTCCTGAGAGTATTTCTGAGCACTTTTACTACATGTAGCACCCCCGGTCTATTTCTCCAGTTCTCGCATTGATCTTGGGAGCGATCTCAAATCCTTTGAAGAATTCGTACACTGACTTAAAGTAGTCAAAGTGCAGTCTACTTTTTGTAACTAAGACCCTTAGAGTATGATGCTACAAAATGCACTTACAAAGAAAGTTTTCCCAAAGAGAATCCTGATTTATATCTCACCTTAAAGAATTAAAGATCCATAAATGGGGGAATATATACTGGAAATATAAGAACAGTCTGAAAGGTACATGTGTGCATTTTAAACCTTTATAAGGTGACATTATTTACCATACTAGAAAGATGTCCCTGAACTAATTCTGCTTTTCACTTGAAACAGATAAATCTGATTAAGAAGAGATGAACCAAATTAATACTTCAGATATACACTAATTCATGATAATATTTAAAAGTTCGCGTGATACGCACTCATAGGTCCTCCTTGTTTTTGTTCTAACAAGTAGCATTTTATAACAGTAGACTATGTTGTTGTATAAAAATCTTTCTAACTCAGATATGTTAAAACTTTATTAATGTAGTGTAATCTTTTAGGGTATAAAATGAATACTCATACTTCTATAAAAAAAGGTGATTTATGTCAGCATGGGCCTGTAACTTCAATAATATAGTCTTGAGACAGACTAAGAGTTTTTTAGAATCTAAACTCTAGTCCAGTTTCTACCTGCTCCAATAATAAGGAATAATTTCATCATAACTGGGTAAGCTACTGTGAATGATCTATAAATACTTTAATCTGTAACTACTACAGTTTACTAAGTTATACATCTTTTCATTGGCTTGCCTGTTAGTGTCATTTAGGCAAAAGCCACCTAAATGAATGGTTCAAAATATTATCTGAGACCCATCATTTAATTTCTGTAGTGTTAGCTAAATCAAAATGTTGATACTGAATATTCTGGATAATTGTATGCTAATAAAGAATAAACAGCTGTCTAAATATACACAAGAAAATATTAAGCACTCAATTTATTATTTGAAGAAAAAGCATGACACAATTGAATACAGTCAAAACGGTTGACAAAACACAAAGATAATCTATCCAGCAAATATTTAGAACTTCATTCTCAGAAACTTCAAGAGACTATAATGAAAGGTTTCTCTGATTTACAGCCATTTTCTCTGATGTGTACAAGACACATTATACAGAATATCATAGTATTTTTAAATGCATTTTGACATTAAGACTTTAAAAAGAACATTAAGAAGTCTGATTACTCATTAGGAAATTATACCAAAATTAAACTTACGGTAATTTTAATTTCATTAATAATATTTTTATATAATGATCATATTTTACCTATCACTTCAATATATGATGATTGATAATGTACCCTAAAACATTATGGCAAATTCTAGTCCTTCAATCAATGAAGTATTTAGGGCATTTTTGTATGTGAATAATTGGGCTTAATTGTAATGTCATAAAACTAGAAAAAATAAAACTCTTTCTCCAAAATAGCTTTTTTCTAGCTATTAAAGAGTCAAAGTAAATGAATTTTTGCAGATACTTGTACAATATAAGTATAAATAGTGCACAACGGGGATGTGAAGTAATAAGTGCTGGATTCTACCTGAGAGAAAAGGGCTTGGAGTCAGAGACAATGACCTAAAAGAAGAGGTGACAAAGCCAAAATATTAAAAACTAAGAAAGAACAAATATTAACAATTTAAATTAAAATAAGTGTTCAAATTTTAAAATCAGGAAAATTGTTTAAAAATATAAGAGAAGGTAAATTTGTTTCATAGCTTGTTCATCATGGACAATATGAGTTATCTGTCAAATTGTCTTGAATATTTTATCTCATGTGGTTCTCACAGTAGTCCCCCAAATAAGAATACAATAAGGCATTTTGCAAATGATAAAACTGTGACATGGGAAGATTAATTACTCCAGGTCACATAGCTAACAAGAGGAAATACTACATTTCAAACTCAACTTCACTCCAAAGCTCCTTACAATTCACCATATGGCACACCAACAAATACATAAGTGAATAAAAAATGAAAAAATAAATTAATTAGAAGAGGCTAAATGGTGGAATTTATTTTAAACATTGGTTGCTTAGGAAGATTTAATGTTCAAATTGATAAAATATGACAGTATCTAACCTAAAAAGGAAAAAAGAAAAATACAACTATACAAAATCAAATCCAAAACGAGTTAAACCCAAAGCACCACTCTAAATTTTGAAGACTACTATATAGACTACAGCTATTACAGTTGAAAATGTTGATGGAAGGGGTGAATTTATGGGCTATATAAATTTTAAAAGATAACAAGAATAGATTATCGCAACAGAACGATGATAAAAAAACTGAAAGATGGATCAAGGAAGGAATTACTTGAAGATTTCATGCTGAGCATTTTTATGGGAATAATGAATTTCAAAGTATTGGGAATAAAATTCCTTTCTTATAAACTATTCCAAATTAGAAAAGAAAGGTTACTGATTTATTATATAAAGCTAATGCAACTCTGATGATGAAACATGTCAAGACTGCACACCTGACTTGGATGAAGAGGGAGGATTTATCTCAGGACATTTAGTGTGGCTGCAAATTACAGAATATATTCACAAACCATTTCAAAAGTAAATCATAGAAGAGTGATGCAGACATACACCCAAAAGCTTTTGTTTAAAAAGAAAAGTAAACAATGTTCATTAGGATTAAAATTCTTCAAAAACTGTTGTCAAAAGAACATTCTTAAAATTGTAAGGAATACTACAAACAAAATCACACATGATCCTTGGTAGTAAAGGAGAAAAACCATCTTTTTAAAGTCTGCAACAAGATCAGGATCATCACTGTCATTGCTAAAATTTAAGATAATTCTATTTTTTATTTCTTTTTTATTAGATGAATATGGAGTTAAAATTGAGGGGGAAACATTATCAAACATTCAAGAACAAATGTA
Source organism: Aplodontia rufa (assembly GCA_004027875.1). Taxonomy (NCBI): domain Eukaryota; kingdom Metazoa; phylum Chordata; class Mammalia; order Rodentia; family Aplodontiidae; genus Aplodontia; species Aplodontia rufa. The sequence goes on from PVKS010008140.1 coordinate 46,863, forward strand.
TATATACTTAGTTATCCAGGGCTAATGCCATGTCATGGATGCCCAGTTTGAGTTCCCCATGTTGCTGTTTCCCCCAGAAGAACCCCTGAGTTAAATGGATATCTTGTGGAGGTCAGAGATTTCCTTCTGAGATGATTCCCCCATATTCCCACCCTCCAGTCTCCTAGATATTCTTCCTAAGCCTACCTGTCCCCTACCCTATGCCTCCAGGTATCCTAGAGAGTCATTTCCCTGTTGCATTAAGAATCATAAAATTTGAAGTTATTATTAGCTTAGCCATCTAACATACTGCTTCCTGATGTATTCTAGCTTCCAGAGATGAGAGATACTATTCAGCCCTTGAGTCTCTGAGATTGGGATACTTCACTGAGCATAATTCTTTCCATCTCCATCCATTTGATTTCAAAAGCCATAATATCATCCTCTCTAATGGCCGAGTAGTATTCCATTGTATATATGTACCAAAGTTTTTGAATCCACTCGTCCAACGAGGGGCATCTGGGTTGGTTCCATAGTCTAGCTATAGTAAATTGAGCTGCTATAAACATTGATGAAGCCACATCACTACAATCTGCTGAATCTAACTCTTTAGGGAAAATAGCCAGGAGTGGGATAGCTGGGTCATAAGGTGGTTCCATCCTTAATTTCTTGAGAATTCTCCACACTGCTTTTCAGAGTGGCTGAACCAGTTTGCAGTCCTACCAGCAGTGTGACAATGTTCCTCTTTTCCCACAGTCTTTCCAGCATCTGTTATTGTTCGAATTTTTCATTTTTTCCATTCTAACAGGAGTGATGTGGTATCTCACTGAAGTTTTGATTTGCATTTCCCTTATAGCTAATGATGTAGAGCATTTTCTCATATATTTATGGGCTTTCTGTACTTCCACTGGAGAGAAGTTTCTTTTAAGTTCTTTAGCCCATTTATTGATTGGATTATTTGTGATTTTGGTGTTTAGTTTCTTTAGCGCCTTGTATATTCTGGATATTAGCCCTCTGTCTGAGGTGTAGCAGGCAAAGATTTTCTCCCATTCTGTAGGTTCTCTCTTGATGGTCTTGACTAGATCTTTAGCTGTGCAAAAACTTTTTAGTTTGATTGCATTCCATTCATTTATTCTTGACTTTACTGCTTGAGCCATGGGAATTTTGTTAAGGAAGGCACCGCTGATTCCTATGCCCTGTTGTATTGACCCTACTTCTTCTTCTAGTAAATTTAAAGTTGCTGGCTTAATATCCAGATCTTTGACTGATTTAGATTTAAATTTTGTGCAGGGTGAAAGGTAAGTTATCTACACATGGCTTTCCAATTTGTCGAATAGGCTATCTTTCTTCCACACTATCTTTTTGCCCCCTTTATCAAATATCAAATAGTTGAAGATATAGGGGTTCATCTGAGAAACTTCTATTCTATTCCACTGGTCTTTAGTTCTGTTTTGATACCAATACCATGCTGTTTTTACTACTACAGACCTGTAGTATGATTTCAGATCAGAGATTGAGATACCCCCTACTTCTTTCTTCCTGCAGAGTAATGTTTTGGCTAATCTGGGTCTCCTGTTATTCTATACAAACTTGAGAATTGCTTTTAATGTATCAGTGAAAAATGCCATTGGTATCTTCATGGGGATTGCACTGAATCTGTATAGGGCTTTTGGTAGAATGGCCATCTTTATTATATTGATTCTGCCTAACCATGAGCATGGAATGTTTTTCCATCTACTCAGGTCTTCTGTAATTTCTTTTTTTAGTGTTTCATAGTTTTCTTTGTAGAGGTCCTTAGTATCCTTTGTAAGCTTAATGCCCAATTATTTCATTTTTTTTTGGAGGAGATGGTGAATGGGAGAGATTTCCTGATTTCTTCTACTGCAGATTTGTTGCTGGAGTAAAGGAATGCTAGTAACTTCCAGAGTTGATTTTGTACCCAGCTACTTTGCTAAAATCACCTATAAGCTCCAGGAATTTTCTGGCCAATGTTATTGTGTCTTCTAGGTATAGAATCATGTCATCAGCGAATAGAGATAACTTAACTTCCTCTTTTCCTATATGAATTCCTTTGATTTCCTTGTCTTCCTTGATAGCTCTGGCAAGGGTTTCAAGGACTATATTGAACAAGAGTGGGGAAAGTGGACAGCCTTGTCTTGTTCCTGAATGCAGTGGAAATGCTTTCAGTTTTTCTCCATTGCTGATAATGTTGGCTATGGGTCTGTCATAGATGGATCTGACATAGTTAAAGTGTCTTCCCTTGACCCCTATCTTTTCCAGAGTTTTAAGCATAAAGTGCTCTTGAATTTTATCAAATGCCTTCTCTGTGTCAATTGAGATGATTATATGATTTCTATTTTTAATTCTGTTTATGTGGTGAATTACATTTATTGATTTGCGTATGTTGAACCAGCCTTGTTTTGCTGGAATGAAGCCCATTTGATCATGATGTATTATTTTTTTTAATGTGCTTTTGTATCTGTTTAGCTAAAATTTTATTAAGGATTTTTGCATCAATGTTCATCAGGGAAATTGGTCTATAGTTTTCTTTTCTTGAGAAGTCTTTGTTGGGTTTTGGAATCCGTGTAATATTTGCTTCATAAAAGGTATTTGGGAGTGTTTCCATTTTATCAATTTCATGGAAGAGCTTGTAGAGGATTAGTTCTGTGTGAAGGCTTGGTAGAATTCTGCCGTATATCCATCCGGACCTATGCTTTTCTTTTTTGGAAGAGCTTTGACTGTTGTTTCAATTTCGCTATCTGTGATAGGTTGATTTAGATTTTCAATGTCCTCCTCTGTTAAAGAGGGGATTTTGTATATGTCCGAGAACCTGTCCATATCCTCCAGGTTATCAAACTTGGCAGAGTATAAATTTTCAGAATAGGTTCTGATAATCTTCTGGATCTTGGATGAGTCTGTGGTGATATCCCCATTTTCGTCTTTGATTTTGTTGATTTTCTTTATTTCGTTCTTCTTTTAGTGAGGTTGTCAAGCAATCTGTCGAGCTTGTTTATTTTTTCAAAGAACCAACCCTTAGTTTTGTTAATAGTTTATAATTTTTTGTTCTCAGTTTCGTTGATTTCAGCTCTGATTTTGGTAATTTCCTGTCTTCTTTTAGCTTTGGGGTTGGATTGTTCCTCTTCTTGTATTATTTGAGTTAAAGCATAAGGCTATTTATCTGCTTTCTTTCTATATTTTTGATGTATGCATTCAGTGCTATAAATTTACCTCTTAAGAAAGCCTTCATACTGTCCCAGAGGTTTTGGTATGTTGTTTCCTCATTCTCGTTCAATTCCAGAAACTTCATAATCTTTGCTCTCATTTCCTCTTTTACCCATCGTTTGTCTAAGAGGTAATTATTCAATTCCCAAGTGTTGGGAACATGAGGCCCAGCTGGCTTGTAAAAGAATTGGTGGTAAACAGCTCTAAGGGGTCCATCTGGCCTGTAATTAGCAAATTGCCTGACCGCATGACTAAGCTATTCGGCCACTCATTTGTTACAATTGGAGAAATGTGTTTGCACTGTACCCCTATTGTTTATTGTAATGGATAAATAGAGTAGCAACTAGTCAGGTAAGGAAGCAGCCAAAGAAAAAGCAAAGAAGAAGTAGCCAAAGGAGAAGCAGTAGCCAGAGAAAAGCAAGCAAGCAGCCCTGTCCCGAAGGAAGAAAGCACAGAACCAGAGAAGAAGGCAGCCAGGAGGAAAGCAGCCCAGGCCTGAAGGAAGAAAGCAGAGAAGACGCATAGAACCAGAGAGATCAGCAGAGACGTTGGAGAGATCAGCAGCAGTAGAAGATGCAGGTCCTGCATTCCGGCCACCGGCGTTCACCCCCTCGTTCCCTGCTCCCCGACCCTTCCTGACTAGGCCCCTCGGGGGACGGCCCAGGTCCGCTGGGTCGTTCTGCCTGCTCCCCGCTCTGGAATGCTGCGTGGAGCGACTCCTTTCCCCCAGGTCCCATCCCCGTCCTGACTAGGCCCCTCGGGGGACGGCCTAGGTCCGCTGGGTCGTTCCTCCCACTCCCCGCTGTGGAGTGCTGCAGGGAGTGACTCCTTGCCCCACCCCAGCCCTAACTCGGCCCCTTGGAGGACGGCCCAGGTTCAGGTCGTTCTGCCCTCTCCTCGCTCTGGAATGTTGCGGGGAGCGACTCCTCTCCCCCAGTCCCCAGCCCTGTCCTGTCGGCCCCTGGTTCCCAGTGTCCTGCTGGCCCCCAGGGAACGGCTAAGGTCCGCTGAGGTCGTTCCGCCCGCTCCTTGCTCCAGAACCCTGCAGGGAGCAACACCAAGTATTTGAGTAGTTTCTGTTGTTTCTCTTGTTGTTGATTGCTAAGATCATAGCATTATGATCTAACAGAATACATGGGATTATACCCACTTTTTTATATTTGTTAAGATTATCCCAGTGAACTAGGATGTGGTCTGTTTTAGAGAAGGATCCATGAGCTGCTGAGAAGAAGGTAAATTCAGCTGTCTTAGGATGGAATATTCTGTAGATGTCTGTTAAGCCTGATTGATTAATAGAGATGTTCAGATAGAGATATCTTTATTGATTTTTTGTTTTGATGATCTGTCTAGAGTTGATAGTGGTGTGTTGACATCCCCCAGAATTATTGTGTTGAGATCAATGAGAGGATTAATGTCCTTAAGTATTTTTTCAGTTATTTGGGGATGTTGTAATTGGGGGCATAAATGTTAATTATCATGATATTTTCATGATGGAATGTCCATTTTAGTATAATAGAGTGACCCTCTTTGTCCTTTCTGACTAGTTTTATTTGGAAATTGATTTTATCAGAAATTACAATTGCCACACCAGCTTGCTTTTTTGGGCTGCAGGCCTGGTAGACATTTTGCCATCCTTTCACTTTCAGCCTGTATCTATTTTTGAGTGTTAAATGTGTCTCTTGCAGGCAACATATTGTTGGATTTTGTTTTTTAGTCCAGTGGGTCAGTCTGTGTCTTTTAATTGGGGTATTGAGACCGTTCACATTCAAGGAAAGAATAGATATGGGAGGCTGAGTCTCAGACTTTGTGACAATTAGAGAGTTTTGAGTCATCTTGGAAGTCAATTTGTGTATAATATGATTGTTGACTCACCCTTGTTTAAGGATTTAGGATATCATTGGCATTTTCTTCTGAATGGAGAACATCTTTGAGAATATTCTGTAGTGCAGGATTTGTGTTCATGTATCTTGCTAGCTTGAGTTTATCGTTGAAGTATTTAATTTCCCCATCACATTTGATGCTGAGTTTTGCAGGGTATATTGTCTTTGGGTGGAAGTTCTTATTTTTCAACACTTGAAAGATATTGTTCCAAGCTCTTCTGGCCTTCATTGTTTGTTCTGAAAAACCCATACTGTTCCAAATTTTTTTGCCTCTGAATGTGATTTGGGGCTTTTCACTAGCTGCTTTTAGAATTCTCTCTTTAATTTCTCTGTTATTCATTTTGTAAATGATATGTCTTGGTGAATTTCTCATTTGATTAGGCCTATTTGGTGTTCTATAAGCATCTTGGATGTGATATTCCGGATCAATTGTAACATGGGGGAAGTTCTGGCTTATGATTTCACTTAAAAGGTTCTTAATGCCTCTTGTTTGCTGTTTGGAGTTTTCCTCTAGGGAAATAATTCTCAGATTATTATGCCTCATCTCATCAAATATTATTTGGAAGTTATGATCATGTAATATAAGTTGCTTATCTTGCTTATCTTCTTTGAATTTGACATTGCTTAGCCAATCTTCATCTTCCAATGTTTGTTCTTCAAGAGCTGAAGTTCTATTTTCTGTGGAGTATACTCTGGCATTGGTATCTTCCAGTTAAGATTTGATTTGGTTAACCCTGTTTTTCAATCCTGATAGCTCTGCTACATCTCTTTTCAGGATGTCTATTTCTTTGTATAGCTGATCTTTCATCTCATGGAATTGCTCCCTTATTTCCTTTAAAAGTTGCCTCTCTTTTCTTGAAATTGTTCTCTGATCTCTTTCCTTATTTCTTCTTTCAACTCTTTGATTGAATTACTAATCATAATGTTGATACAATACCTTTGGTTTTCATTTCAGGCCCCAGCTATGGGGTCCTTGGGTGGAGAGCTGTGGGGTTGAGGAGGTGAGTTATTTTCCCTTTTCTTCATTTTCAGAATCAGAGAGTGTGTCTTGTAGTTCAACCTTGTTACTGTTGGAGTAATTTGAGCTTCTTATGGCTTTCCTTCATTGTGATGTGAAGCTATTTGGTCAAGACAAAGCTAAATATGCCAGACCATTCTGTGAGAACTTGAGAGCCTATAGGTGCAGATACTAGTCCGTTTCAACTAAAACAGATGTTCTGATGACTAGCACCAATAGTAGCAGTTTTGTTTGAGAGGGCTCTCACAACATATTATGATAGCAAGCAAGTACCCATTTTGAAGAGTGTCTGTTTCTTCAGATAGTGGGGATAAGAAATGACTAGGAAGTCAAGGAGTTGAATTGGGGAGGTATAATAGAACACCTGACTTAGATTATAGAGGAACAAAGGATTAGGGGGGAGTAGGTTGTTCTATTAGGAATAAGGAAAACATAGAAATGGGGTGTGGGTAGGGTAAATTAGTGGGGGTTAATGTTCCCCCACACTGGGAGCTTTGTCTTACTGTGAGAATCCGTGTGTACTCCTGCAGCGTGAGGTGATTCTCAGGAGCATCTCAGAGTCGCTGCTGGTGGGGTGGTTGCCATCTTGGAGTCTCTTAAGATAATTCTAACCAAAAACAAATAAACAAAAGGATTAGAAAGAATGAGAAGTTAAACTAGGCATGGTGGTGCATGAGTGTAATCACAGAAACTGGGGAAACTGAGACAGGAAGATTGCAAGTTGAGGCCAGTATCAGAAACTTAGTAAAGACCCTCAGCAACTCAGCAATGCCCTGTCTCAAAATAAAAATAAAATAAAAGGTAATTGGGGTGTAGCTCAGTGGTGAAGCATCTCAGGGTTCAAGTCCAAGTACAAAAAAATAAATAAATAAAAATTTTTATCACAGCATACTTAAAACAATTGAGAATAACAATAAGCAAATACTATAACAATAAGAAACTAAAGAAATGTAAGCTTTTAAAAACAACTTGTAGAAGCTATCAGTTCTTAACCTTGACACATGCAAATATTTACTAAAGAAAAATAATGAAAAACATACCATGTAAAAAAAAACCCAAATAAATATATTTTTTCTATTTTTTGTTCAAAAGTATTTTTTAGGGAAAATTTGATTGGAAAAAATATTATTAGAGGTATAGAAAAAGATATGAATGGCAGAAGTTCCTGCTTTCAAGTAGTGTACATTGTAAGATGTGTTTGGACAAGACAGTTATTTATGCATAAACATGTAATCCAGTTTTAGCTAATGAATATTTCTCTTAAGATAACAAAGTAGGGTAATAAGGTGAAAGTTAATAGTAGTGCATCATGTAGGGTTAGAAGAATACTTGAGTGGTCAAGGAAGACTTCCTAAGGAGACAGCATCAGGTTTTGTCTTAGTTTAAATTTAGATGAATATTTGGTATCCAAGTGATAATGTTAGCTAAACCAATGAGCTTGAAAAACTTTGAGACTTGAGGCACAAATCCAAACATTTTCAAAATGACAATAGTGTTCAGCACCACAGACAGGATGAACTTAAGAAATGTTTTTTTGTTTTTGTTTTTGTTTTTCTTGGTGGAAGAGAGAGGGACAGTGAGAGAGAGAGAGAGAGTGAGAGAGAGAGAGAATTTTTATTTAATTTTGAATGTGGCTTTCGTTGCTCCAACACTTCATTGTGTACATGATGCTGGGATTCGAACCCTTGTCCTTGTGCATGCCAGGCAAGCGCTGTAACTACCAAATTACCTCTCCAGCCCCTTAAGACACTCTTGAACATAATTTTATAAGGAACAAGAAGGAGGTACAAGACAGATAAAAATAATTTACTTTATTATGGGATTAACAAAAGATATAAATAATTACAGAATTAATTTGTCTTTCTAAGTTTAAAGCCATAAAATATATAGCTGATAATTCTCTCAAAGTTGTGAACAAGTTGGATGTTTACATTATAAAAAATTTTCCTTTATATTTTCTTTTAAAAATATATTTTAGTGGCAATTGTGTTCAAAGCACTCTTATTAAAGTAATGGACATGAAGGGTGTAAGTTCCTACTATCGAGTAGTGTATATTCCAGTTTGGTTGCGACAGTTAATATATGTACAAATATGATTCTTAAATTCACATGGCACAACAAATGGAATAAAACAGATACATTTTTTAGTAAACAGAATGAAGACAAATGCCTTACAAAACATTTTAAAACTATTAATTATGAAAGCATATTTATTATGTAAGAATTTACATAAAATTCTTGGAACATAGTAGAACATTTGGAAACAGAGGCAAGCATATATAGACTATTTACTATGATCATTCTCATAGAACTTCAAAAGTGCACAAATTAAAGTAATTTACTATTATCTTTACCTACCAAGTGAAAAAAGATTTAGAACAATGAGGACATTCGGGATAGATGTAATTCTTTCAGTCTTTGTAAGGGCAATTTGGCAGTTACTGTCAAGACTCTTAAATATAAGCATATTTTTAACCTACAATTTCTACTTCCTGGGATGTATTATTTAGGAAGAGTCCTAAATGAAAACAAAAAGTTCTTTACAAGACATTGCTGAAGCAAATTCTTTAAAGTAGATTACTTGGGTGAAGTAGGGATATGTTACATTGACTCAAAATCAGATTCACAAAAATCAGTTTAAATTTCAGAAATTAAGTACATTAAGTGAATATAATATAATATGTAATATAATAAAACATCTAAACTCAAGTTCATAAGAAAAATGTCTAAATCTACGTAAGCATGAAAATATTAACTGCATATATTTTGTTGGGTTGATTAAGTAGGGTTTTCACTATTTTCCTAATATTTTACAACAGCCGTGCAATAATTTTATAATATTAAAAAATGTTCTGAACATTATGAACCAAATGTTTACTGTAGGTAAGGCTCCAACTGGCAAAAGAGCTCAGTGTCTTTGTCCCTGAAACAGTAATCTGCCAACTAAGTTTTGTGGGATTATTGGGAGAAACAGGAAAGGTATGAAATGTTTTGAGCTGAAATCAAGGGGTAGAGACAAGATTTCATCATTCTTCTAGGATACTAAGGTGTCACTTAAACGTGTGTCAATTGCTTTAAAATATTCACTTGGCACTGTGAGAACATGAGTTACGTGGGTGATGGGTAGAAAGTGAAACACGTTCTTAAGCAAGCAGTTCATTCCTAGGAGAAGCTGGCTGGCTCTGAGCCTTGGCGCTGTTTTAAGCACACGCGTCAGCAAGACCACCCATTTGCTTAAGGATTCAACAGCACAGGCTGGCAGGACGGATTTATAAGTATTAGTAAAAGGTTAAGAAAGGTTCTGGTCTCCTTATTGAACCCAAGGGACACTCAAGCACCCGTGTGTGTGATGATGGTCCTAAGCAAGAAAGTGTTTTACAGGCCCTCAGAGGTAACATGAGTCCCCGCAGCTCACCCTCAGGGAGGGAAGAAGCAAAGGGCGATGAATAGCAGTCCAAGCCGTTTAGCAGTGAGACTGGTTTGCTGAGGTTAGCTTCATAAAACTCCACGGGAGAGCAGACACTTATGAAACAGAGACTTAGTCCACTGCTGGTGATTAAAATAATTGCAAATGTTTGGTTCTGTTGTCCTGTTACTTTCTAATGGAGCACATGACATTTGTCGTTAGAATCTATGGTTGTTCAGTGTGGTAGACCCTGTCCGGGACTATGCTATAGTGTTCGCAGGAGGGGTACAGGAGTTGGTATGTTTGCTGCACAATATAACTTAAGAGCCATGATGGATTATTTGTTTCATTAGGCTCAATTTACAAATTAAACCTTCCCTGAAGGTTTCAGTAGAACACAGAAATTACTGTATCTCAGTATCGTAGTAAGAAACACATTCTCTCTCCTGAGCCTCTACTTGGGTTGGTTTTCTTTTCAAGTGACATGTGTATAACAGAAGGGCTTCTTATGATAACGACAATGAAACATAGAAGCTTACTGTAGAAAAAAGATAGGAAAAATTTTACTAGAATTATACTTCAAGTAGATGTTTCATTTACAAAATGGTCAAAGTTACTTTTTCTTTTTTAAGGAGAGAGGGACAGTGAGAGAGAGTGAAAGAGAGAAACAATTTTATTTAGTTTTTCATGTGGCCTTCATTGCTCTGAGACTTTGTTGTGTACATGGTGCCAAGGTTTGAACTTGTGTACTTGCACATGCCAGGCAAGTGCCGTAATCACTGAGCTGCTACTCTAGCACCTCAAAGTTACTTTTAAACAATGAATTAACTTATGTGATTAAATACCCAATTTTTCAGGACTTTCATTCATGCATTTATTCATTTATTTGACAAAGACATTTGGTTTCCAATCCTGTCCCTATTTTCCAGGTATCATTCATTGAAAAGGGTTACAAAAACAAATGCCACCCAATCTCTATCCCCAATGAGTTCACAGGAGCAAACATAAACAAATGATCTTACAGTGAAATAAATGCTAATAAAAGTGCTGAAAATGCTACACTTACTTTTAAATGTAATGAAATATGAGAGGGTGATAATGTGTTGTTTTATTTTATAAAATTTGCTACAGTCTATTAAGTAACATGTCATTCCAGGTAGTATAAATTACAGCTTCAATATTGTATTGATGTCTGGCATGGAATAGTGAACTTGAGCTTTTAAATCTGAAGGATTGATTTACTCACATAATACCTGAGTGAAGTTTTATGTTTACAAAATGAGCATGATTTTCTTGACCCACAAGGTTTTTCTAAGAATCTTAAAAATAGAGGGAAAGTAGGAGCTCTGTGTACCTTAAAACCCACAAGCATGCTTATTATTATTTTAGTAGTAAAATCTCTTAAGAGTCCAGAAAAATTAATACAATTTTTCCAATTATTAGGATAGATTATATTTTGAGAATCTGAAAATAAATATCAAGTAAATATTTGTCTTAAATTGTGTGACTTGTACAAGTCTCATATTCCTGATTTAATAGGAAGGCATGCGAGGTCTTTTCTGTTACCCACATGATTTCTATTTCAACAGCTGTGTCTACTATGGCTACTATTACAACGAACACCTGCATTACTATAAGTCGAGTTTGACATCTTTCCAGATGTTCTCTTTCCCATTGCTGACTGCTCGCTCTGCAAAAGGCTATCAGAAAAAAATTTGTTACAAACAGTGCTAAATTCATTACTCTTACTGAAGTAAAAAAAGAGAACACCACTTTGATTGACAGTCTTGCTAGTGTCTCCAAAGTGGGAAGTCAGAAGAGTTTTATGTATATCGTTTTAGGGTCTGGAGTGTGTGATTTTTGCGTGGTTCTTGACAAGCTATAAATTTGCTAGGACTGTAGAGAAATTGTGATAGGAAACTTTAGACTGGTGGCCACAGCCAAAGCAGACTCTTGCAGCAAGTTCTGAAGAACAGGTCTTTAGTCTTGATAAATTGATACAGTCTTCTCTCTCAAGAGTATTTCTTGAAACAAGCAGTTTAGTTAATTCTGCTTGTTTTTAGTAATTTTTAACATAGGACTAAGGAAGTAGGTTTGATATTTCATAACCATGAGCTTCAAAGAACATTCCAGAATGAGTTTATCAATTTGGATTCCTTCTTTTCTTTTATACTTTTTTTTAAGAGAGAGTGGGACAGTGAGAAAGAAAGAGAAAGAGAAAATCAATTTTATTTAGTTTTTCATGTGGTTTTCATTGCTCCAATACTTCATTGTGTACGTGTGCTGGGGTTTGAACCTGGGTCCTTGCACATGCCAGGCAAGTGCCATAACCACCAAGTCACTGCTCCAGCCGCCAATTTGGATTCTTGAGAAATAAAAAAAGTATAGAGAAAGCCAGTGTAACAGCAATCAAGATGTTGCTAGCAAATTCCCTCTCCTCTCTTCCAAAATATCAAATTTATAGAAATATATTTATATAATATAATCATAACAAAGTTTTGTTGTTTACAAGGTCCAAACATTACATATTTATAATAAAAATTAATGGCTTGGAAAGGCTCTATAATGAGATATGTTACACATTTCCCTTACCAGAAACTTGATTTTGAAAAAATAAATGATCTGGACCCAAAATGTAAAGATGCAGTGAGACAAGAACTACCTAGATTAGAGGTGGGCTTGATAAGATGTGATCATTTATAAGCCTGTCTGTGTCTCATAGGGGTTTTTTGAGTTATGACTTAGAAAAACCAACTTTGAATAGATATTTGGATATTTATTTACTACTTATCCCTATGCAACAGAGAAGCCATCAGAAAAAGTTTGAAGGGATAAATAGCAATATTTCTTCTCAAATACCTGCCTGCCATCTCTCTAGCCTGTCATTTTTTTCTTCTTCTCCTATTGCTCATTTTGGTTTATTTTCCCCTGTTGTACTGCATTTTGAATAATGACTTTTCAGGAATACATATTGTTACTTGTTACGTGTCATTATGAAACTTGCTTGAAAGTAATATTTTGTTTAAAAGTTTCAAGATGCCATTCTAAGAACAAGGGTTTGAAGTCAGTTAAGACCAGCTTTGTGTCTTCAACCCAGCATTCACTACTTGCATGATAATAATTTATTTAAATCATTGAGGTTACCGTTTTCTCATTCTAGAATAAGCCTTTTACAGGGCTGGCTCAGGGATTAAATGAGATAATAAAAGGTAAGTACTTAAGACATAGAAAATGTACGGGTCATCCTAGCAAAATTTTTGTGTTGAAGTTCTAACTCCCATTTGATGAAAACCTGACCTTATTTGAAATAGGTTATTGCAGATGTTGTTAAATTAAGATGGAGTCATAAGGATGGATTATAATGCAAATAATTATACCCTTAGAAAAAAGGAGGAAACAAGGACACAGAGCATTGCACACAGGGAGAAAGCCGTGTGAAGAGGAAGACAGATCTGGTTGATGCTTCTATGTGCTAAGAAATACAAAAGAGCCCCAGTCAGTCTTCGAAAGCTGGGGCACATTCCTGGAGTAGATTCTCACTAGCAGCCCTCAAAAGCAGCCAACACGCTGACACCTTGTCCTGGTCTTCTAGAATACAGGACTATGAGACAAGAAGTTTCTTTTGGTTAAGCTTCCCAGTTATGTTGCCTTTTCATGGCAGATGATTCAAATTTTTCAGGTTCATAAAATGTTGTAGACAGTCATTTAAATATTATTTTAAAAAACCATCAAAATGAGCAACTTATCTCTAATATGCAATAAAATTTAAAATGCTCCATGTCTCAACATTATTATATCATGTTACTTGTGTGTTATCCCTGTATCTGAAGAGATGTCTCTAGCATCAAACAGAAAAGCTTTATTATGTTTTAATGGAAACTAAAATAATATTTTGTATTTTAATAACAACTCATTAGTTTGAATGAATATAACTGAAGTTAATTGAATTTCTCATATATCTGTCTTTCAAAACATTGATTTTAATTATAAACATTTACAAAAATGATTACTGAGTAATTTCAAGACATATTCTTTTAGGAGGGTTTTTTTTGCTATACATTCTGTCTGGGAAAATATGATTTTTTTAAAAAAATGTACAGTCTATGTATTTTTGTTAACCTTTAGGCTGTGAAAAGAAGCTCACATTTAAATTGCAATACTGTGAAAACCAGAGGCCTTGAGGCTAAGTAAAGATGTCAAAAAACATTAGCAAAAATTCAAGTTCTTATTGCCTGTTTTAGCTGGGAAGGTTTCTCAACTGAGTGATATTAGACTGTTGGGAAAACAACAGAAACATAGTATGAAATGTATAAATGTCAACATCTTTCCAAGAGGAAAAGCAATAAAGGGCTAATGTTTTATCACATATATTTATGTAAGATTTTTTTTTATTTTTTAAAGAGAGTGAGAGAGAATCAATTGTATTTATTTTTTCATCTGGCCTTTGTTTCTCCAACACTTTATTGTGCATGTGGTGCTGGGGTTTGAACCTTGGTCCTTGCCCATGCCAAGCAAGCACTCCAACCACTGAGCCACCTCGGTAGCCCCTAAGATATTTTAAACCAATGGAAATATAGCATTTGAATGACCTGAATTAAGGGTTTTTTCTAGAGTCCTTGTCATCAGAAATGACTTCTAAGTATGAAATCATGAAAGTACCTAATCCCGTGCTGCAGTTGTTACCTTATAGCAAGGCAAGAGATACACAGTTCCACACCCTTGGGACCTTAGTACAGAGCAAAACATTCTCTGTGCCTTCATTTGAGTCAATGATATGATCAGAATATGTATTTCTCAAGATTTTTCATTTCTTTGGAAAGTAAAGAAAGTGGCATTAAGATAAGAAGCCTTATCTCCTTTGAAAAAGTTATGAGTATGACAGAAAAACAATGATTATCATTCATTCATTTAATAAATATGTGCCAAGGCCTATTATGTAGAAGGCAAGTAGCTAGGTGCTAGGTACATGGTTGTAAATAAGGCAGATAAGTTGTGCCTTTGTAAGAATCATCCTCTGTGGGAAAAAACAAACAAGCAGATGAAGCATTTATGTAAGCTTCAAACCTGAAATTCTATATAGGAAATGAAGTAGGGGCATTACTAGAGAGTGTCTGAGGCCGAAGGAATAGGAACAGTTGTTTTGATTCACAGTCAAGATTCTCTAAGGAAGGCTAATTGAGGTTGAGACCTGACGACTAAGAAGTGACAAGTTTCGCAAACAGCAGATGAAGAGCCTCCTAAATCAGTAATGAACATGTACAGAATCCCTAAGGTGGGAAATATTTTGCCATATTCTGGAAAGAGAATAGATTGAAGTGAACGTGACAGCAGGGAAACAGATCACAGAAGGCATTATAGGTCATAGCGAAAAGTCCACAATTTAGTTTTTCAAATTCCTATTGGAACAATGTTGAATATTTTACAATAGGAAGATGCTCAAGTCTATTATTTGTTTTTGTCATTTTGATGCTTATTTGGACATTACAATCTGAAAGAAGATTTGAGGTTTATAAATTACAAGTTAACACCACCACCAGTGCAGGACTAAGAGAGTAAAATAGAAATGGAGGGAATTGCATGAATTTAAAATGTTGTTGGAAGTGGAATCAACATGGAATTTTGTGTTTGATGGGTCTGGGGGAATAAGCACATCCCACCAGTACTCCATCAGTTGATAAACTTGACAAGCACATGGATTCCAGGGAGGAGCACATGCCAAAGTGAATTAGTTGTCTTCTCACTTGTGTTAGCTCATTATTTGTAATAGATATTTTAAAACAGTAGGTCATTTCAGGTGGAATCTGAATTCTGACAATCTTGCGGATAATGAATTTGATGCATTTCACTTGTGAAACATCTGCTGTGCTTTGAGCAAATACAGCTTTCATCTCTTTTCATTTTCACTCCAATACTTCACTTGGAGTTGAATATAAAACTAAACTAATACAAAATTGAAGTTTTGATAATTCCCAATTTTGTTCTTGATAAGTTATATCAGCTTGTTAAAATTTTAAATTGTTTCTACACTCTCTGTGATTTTTATTTTATTTAGATGCATTTGAAATGAGTAAGAACAAATCCTTTACGCAAATTTAATTGTAAAGCAAGTTTACCAAAATGAGCTTCAAAAACACTAGATGTTTGATTTGAATTGTGAATTAAGATTCAGTGGTCAAGTAATAATTGTTTAGGATCATATTTTGAATCATTTTTTGAATCAGTTTACCAATGGACAGTATCTCTTTCCTGTAACCAAAAAAAGTAACTCAGTGGTATCAGTCTTTTTCATGTTCTGGCACTGACAGAAAATAATAGTTTTTTAAATATTATGGGATATACAAATGAGGCCTATAATATGTTTCTCTAGTTTTGCCGTGCCCTGCTCTGGTATTCCAAGTCCTGACATATCCCAAATCTCTTCACTCTCGCATAATTCATGGTATATCAGTGTGGATGTGTGTGAAGCTCTGTTCCTACTGTTATACCCGTTGTTTCCTAGACTTTTTTCAAAATCAAAATCTTCCTCAGCCATTTAAATACTTATAAATACCATAGTGAACCAATATTCCTACTAATCCCATTGGAATATTCTGGTCTAGGGATCATGGGATAGATATCACATCATGTAACTTTAGTCATTTACAAGAAAGTATAATTGCTGGTGTTCTCGTTTGTGCTTGGATTCAAACACATCTTGACTATCTTTTATAATGGAGTTATGTAAAATGTGCAAAATAAATTTAAAATAACTAAAACAATAGCCTACTTTGTTGAAAATGTAGGGAAAAATGAAAACAGTGTTTTATTGTTATATTCTCCCTGTGATTTTTCTGTTGGTATGCCTTTTAAGATTATTACTTGAAACCAGTATTGAGGATACATTTTATTTTGTTTCTTTTAATTTTTTAAAACTACTTGGTCATTTGCAAAATTGCTGCAATTCCTGGGTTGAACATTGGTTAACAAATCCCTTCCTATCCCTTCTTGGTTCAGGCCCACTTGAGTCACTGGTGAGCTCATATTAAAGCAATTTGATCTTCATCAAATATTTAAAAATCATTTCAAAGTGATGCAGAACTTTTTTGAAATTCTGGCTCTGGCATTTTTTATGTATGTGGTAAAGGATGCTAAATTCAGAATTACTGTGACAATTACATGGGAAAATATAAGTTGGGCTTGGTTTATAGTCATCATTCAATAAAGCATAGCTTAGAAAATGTAAAAGCTGTTATGTGCCTACTTCAGTTGTCATAATATTACAAAGATTAAAAGTCACAATTCCTCTAGGTATAAAGTAGGCTAAAAGAGAGTCTCACAGAATCTTTGCCAAAGGAAATGGCTTTCTAACCAGCATGGATTGTGGAATTGGGTGGTGAATTGTGGAACAGGATGACTGATGGGTTGGTATGAGAAGAAGAAATGGTATAACACAAGAGAACCCCAAATTTGCTTAGGGTTGGTCCACCTCTTATTGTCAACTAGAAATACCTGCTATAGTAAGGTTATTTTAAGACTGTGACATCATAGATACATTTTCATAGCAGTATCTTTAATAATTTCACTTTTCATGATTTTTTCAGAAGATTCAAAGTGATTAATAGCAGCCATTGATGCTAATTTATCATTTATTAGTTTTACTAAAGTTCATACCCTAAAACTTTTAGGCACTAAAATAGTGCCTCATAATCACATATTAACTTGCTTGCTATAAGTGGCAATATCAAGTGACAATTTGAAGCTTGTAATGATTGTATATTTGGAGGATGAGAAAAATAATTCATTATTTTGTAGGGCACAGGAAGAAAAGCTAGGAGGAAGGATGGGAACTTATTGAGTTTTCTATAATCTTGGAAGAGTCATGTAATCCTCCATTGAAGAATGTAAATCCTACAATCTTTTAACTAAAAACATAGTATTGAAGAAATGAAATTTTTAGCATCAGCTGGTGTCTATTGTTGTACTATTATCAAAAGCTAGTACAAGTTGAGGGCATATTAGTCAAGAGTAATTTGATTCCCATAAATGTTTCTTTCTTATTGTTTCCAGATGATATAAACAGATTTCTTTCTTTGAAACTGAACTCTATACAACTAAGTAACTGGTAGGATTCACAGTGGAGGTTCTGGTCTGGAAATTAACAAAGAAATACTATTGCATCATGCCAACGACTCCTCTGAGTTCCAAGTGCTTATTTCCTCTCTGTGTCTCTCCATCTGTTTCTCTGTACCTCCCTCTCGGGAAATATCAGCTCAGTGTTCAGGTAAAGAAACTTAAATGCAGAGAGAACATATCTCTTTTAATAAAGAGACATCAAAGTCAAACACATAATTCCATTTCTTTCCAATAGATATTCTTCCTTTTCAAGTTTTCCACTTTGAGAAGCATATATATCAATACATCTATATATCTATATATCTATATCTAGCTATATATATATAATATATATATATATTATATATATATATACTTTGTGATGCTTAGATGACAATTAGAGCTTTCTATAGTTTTGCTGTAAGGTAGCTCACAAATTATAATCACGATAGCTGAAATGTGAGTGCTTTGTGCATTCCATTCCATGCAATATTGTAAGAAGCTTTCTCTTTGGTTTTGTTTATTATTCTGTCAGTTTCTTCCTCAAGAATCCAATCCTCTATGGCCAGTTTAAGAAGAAAGGGATTTATTATGAGTACTAAAGACATTGCAGGAACTTTAGAGGAATAGAATTTTCTTCTGGGAACACCCCAAACTCAGCCCAGACTGGATTCTTTGCAAGTCTGCTGTTCCTTCCATTCTCAGGTGCTGCCTGCTGAGCCGAGAGGCCACTGTCTGGGCCACCACCTGCTCCATCATGCCATTTCCTGGGAAATAAGGATCTGCAAAACCTGTGATCCACAAATCCTCTTCTCCCACACACATAGCTCAGTTTCAAACTCAAGACTCGTAAGAGAGCATTCATATGACTTTTGTACTCTGAATCATATCCAGAAGCAAGATAGATACAAAGGTGAAAAGGCTCATGAATGTGGTTGGAACAGATGACAAGTGAACACTTCCTCAGTTTCTGCACAAAGTTGTTGAATCACTTACTCATTACAACTGCCCAAAGATATAGATACTCATACTATCCCCATTTTATAGCTGAGGGCACTGAGGCAAGACAGGTTTAGATCCTTGTCCAACATCACAGCAAGTAGACCCAGAACTTGAACATTGGTTATATTGGCTCCTGAGTCTGCCTTCTGACCATGTACCTGAAGCGCCTCTTCAGGAATTCAGGGACTTGTGCCCTAGGGAGTATGACTACTGGAATATCCAAAAGGGTTTGTATGTTTGTTTGCTTTATTTTGTTTTTGGTACTGGGGATTGAACCCAGAGTCACTCCTCCATTGAGCCTATCACCCATTTCCCTCCCCAGTTTTTTACATATTGAGACTGAGTCTTGCTAAATTGCTTGGAGTCTCTCTAAATTGCTGAGGCTGGTTTTGAAATTGTGATCCTCCTGTCTCAGCCTCCAGAGTCACTGGGATTATAGGCTTGAACAATGGTGACCAGCAGGATTTGTATGTTTTAAAGTTATTTTTATATTGCTTACTTTTTCCTTCCTCTTGGCTATGATCAAAGGCAGCATATGATATGATAATGAAGGAGATAGTCTGAAATCTGAACTAATCCTGATTCTCTTCTGAGTTAGGTTAAATAAATTTACATGACCATATAAAGATGGATCTGTAAAACCTGTGATCCAGAAACTTAATATCTTTTAGATAAAGACTCAAGGAAGGTCTTTAAATGTTTGTGGTTATTTATACAAATATTCAATGGAATCACACCTTGCCTCAGTGAGAACAATTATGGTTGCAAAAGCATGAACTCGGGGGCTGGAGCAGTGGTTCAGTGATTATGGCACTTGTCTGGCATGCGTGATAATGTGAGTTTGAACCTCAGCACCATGTACACAAGGAAGTTTCAGAGCAATGAGGACCACATGAAAAACTAAATAAAATTTTTTTCTCTCTCTCTCATTGTCCCTTTCTTTCTAAAAATATATAAACTCAGTCCAAATAGCACAAACAGACAAGAACCTTCAGAGCTTTTACACAAAAATAAAGGTGAAAAATGCAGCAATGTGTTGGGAATTAAGCAAACCTACACAGCAGAATAAGAAAGCAATTCTAGCTTCACCGTATATCTTCTTATCTTTCTGCATGCCTAGGATTGGCATTATCTTTTTTTTACCCACATGATTGAAAACATGGCTGTAACAAATTCCAAGTTCATGTGTTCTTGTTCAGTCTTCTGGAGAGACACTCAATAAATTCTTGCTTGGCTCCAATATAACACTTTTGTGGAAAAGACTAATTGAATCTGGATCCATCCCTGGGCAAATTGCCTGTGACCAGAGAGATAAGGTCATTTTATAAAAGCATGACTGCTCCTAATGCAACATGTAAATGCAGCAAGAAAACGCAAGACAATTCCCAGAAACGAGAGAGTGACCCAGGCATACAGCCTAACAGCACAAGTATTTGATCAATAATGGTTTTATTGACTGCATTTCTGTGTCTTTATCGCTGGGTGGGTTTGTTAAGTCAATTCACATCCAAATTCAAATTAGAGTTCAAGAGCGTTTATATTTACTATGAAGTTTAAATATGTTGGCTTGGAAGAATTTATTATTACCAAGGGAAATAATGAGTGGTCCATCTCAAATCACTGTTGTAAAGTTTCTCTGGTTGACCCCACATCACACTGACTTAACAGAATATCTGAGAAGTACTTAACTCTAAAGATATTTAGTTCTCTCCTTAGTTCTTTATGTAGATCCTTGAAATCATGACTCTAAAGACATAACTTGATTTTTCAGGTAATAGGCAACAAATAATGGGTGTTTTATGAGTCTGTTGGAGACCAGTCAACTATTGTTGTTCTGCTTTATTTTATTGTTGACTTACCAGAAGGTTTCCAACACCAAGGAAAATGAGATTCCACTTAGTTTTTTTCTTAATGGCAAGAAATCAATATTTAAAACCAGTATGTGTACTGAAAATAAATTTCGTGTCAGAAATACATTTTTTACAGACCCATTTTATTCGTAATTTTAATCAAGGAAAGGAAAAAAATTTCTTTTTCTCCAAATTAAAGTTTTAGTTAAAACACAAATTGATGATTTTATTAAATTCATTTAGTTAATTTCATATACTGAGCAAATTTGTCACATTATGCTCATATTGTGCTTTTGGGGAAGAAAACAGCCATGTTAGAATATTTAAGGGGGGCTGGAGCGATGGCTCAGTGGTTTCGGTGCTTGCCTGGCAAGCACGAGGACCCGGGTTCAAATCCCAGCACCACGTACACAACTGAGTGTTGCAGCAACTAAGGCCATGTGAAAAACTAAATAAAGTTGTTTCTCACTTTCTCTGTCTCTCTCACTGTCCCTCTCTCTTTAAGAAAAAAAAAAAGAATATTTAAGGGTATCCTCCTTCATCTCTCAGCTTTTCTGAAAATCTAACTAAACTGAATATTCAATATAACATTAATATCCTGTGAACATCAAGAATTTTCTAGAAAACAAATACTCCATGTGTCAGATATTATGAAAGATTGTTCATTCCCTACCTTCTATACCTCTTCTTAGCCCATATTTGAAATAAAACATCTGTCCTCCATCAGCCAAGCCTTATCCCAAGTTATGTGCCTTAAATTTGCATGGACTGCTTAAAAGGCTCCAGGTCAGGTATGTGTGTGTAAATGAGTAAATGAAATGTGTAAATGAGACACACATGTCTTATTTAGTCCTTATATTCAACTAATGATTTTGGTATTTTTTTCTATTTTAAAAAATAGGAAACTGGGGGAGGGAGAGGTGGCTCGGCAGTAGAGTACCTGCCTGGCATGCTCAAGGACCAGAGTTTGACCTCCAGCACCACATACACAATTAAGTGGAGGAAAAACAAAAACCTGATGAAAAAAATTCTCTCTTTCTCACTCTCTCTTTCTAAAAAAAGAAAAAGGAAAAGAAAATTGAGTTATGATTAAGTTGGGCAAGGTGACATGAATTTAAGTGACACAGACAGGACTTGAACTTCAAACAGAAACCAAATTCTGAATCAGAAATTGAATGGGCTTAAACAACTTTCAACGTTAACTGTTTGTTACTTATACACTTCCTCCCTTCCCTTCTGAATATTCTATGCTTTGTTTCTGACCTAATAGGTTTCCAGAAGTCTGGCCCTTGTGAAGCCTGTACCTATCCTGCTATTGCTACCTGATCTATTCTCAGGTATGGATAACAGCTTTGTCCCAGAGCCCCTCAAATTTGTGATCTCACTTGTCTATGTATTTGCATGCTATATTGTAAGGTCCAAAACCCTGGATTATCTCCAGGCCCATTATGCAGTTTACTGAGGGAGATATCATTTTTTATTCTTGCTCAGATTTCCATGAAGATAAACATACATTTTCTTCATTGTCAGATTTTCCTGGGTCCTTCTCCTTGATTCTCTCTCCTAGGAAGACAATAAACTTTTCATTTACCAAGCAAATTTTGAGGCCTAAGCATTAAAGTGTGTGTTATTAACTAATAATTATTCTGGGACTACAGACACATATTGGATACATTCTGAGCAAAACAGGATGGATGGTTACATTAACTCCACAGAGCAGTATAGATGCTATTTGTCCTTTGCCTGGAATTTCTATTACTACTACTGATTGAACAGTGTTGCGCACCAATTATAATCACTGCACTTATTAACCTATATAAGGCGTAAGCAATATTATGTTAAAGTCTTCATGTACAAATTGTTTTTCCTCAAATTAAGTTTTGTAGAACACTGTAATTGTGCCCACTTTTTCCTAAGTATTGCTTATAAGTTAGTTCTTTAGTGTCAAGTCAAGCTGTATGTCTATAGTTTGTGGGGTTAAGGCTTAATAGATTTTGACAAAACTGAGAAAACAGTAGGTTTTAATAATCCTCCTGAGACACTTTCTATCCATCTAGTGAGATGAAGAAGTTGCTTTTCTTCTCATTAGGCAGCTACACAACTTGTTTGGGTAGATAGGTAGTGGTCAAGATCACCTGAGTGTGGATAAAATTCATAAGACAGGTATTATCTCCAGGAAATAGGATTTAATTGATAATCTTAGCAAGGATAGTGATGAATGGCATGTTTCAAAAAATCAGAGCCACAAGGAAATTGCCCCAATTCCATCACAGATGAAGGACACAGGAGAGAGTCAGAACTTGGAGAATAAGGAATGGCTATTGCCAATGGAGATCCTGTCTAGTGACTGCAAGGAAAGCCAGGAGACAGGCTTAGAACAGCAGAGATACAAAACCTCTCTCATTTGAGAAGGTTAGAAATATGCCCCAGAACAGAGAATGCTCCTCCTTGATGGTGCTGAATCA